>JARSSU010018843.1:0-26476 GCA_029619165.1 Eurosta solidaginis
CGGCGAATTTTCGTTTTGCTTGTTCCCAAACTTCATTTACCAAGATAAAGTGGACGATCAAAGCAGGATGTAATAGGCTACCGTTCAAATTTCGATACCAATGTAGTAAAAGAATCGCGCTATGATCAAGGTCAATATTGGTAAAGCGAAGTGAATGTCACGATATGTTTAGTTCTATTGCTTTCAACGTAGTTATCGTTCAGGTTGATCGATATTCTGGTCCTGCTCAATGGACGGTAAATGGACCGTCGGCACAGACGGAAGGTTCAACGACGGGACTCCATGGCCGGAACCGTGATGTTGATATACGACAACACAAACTGGGAGACGGTGACGATGCTATTGGTCATACCTAAAACAAGCTGCGGGGACTGTTTCGCCCCGATTTCTTTCACAGGGAAGAGGAAACAAGCTAGAAATGGACAATGACGTCTTTATGCACCAAATTTCTTCACAGAAATAGCCCAACGCAGTTGATCAACATATGGTCATTTGAAGCTTAAATTCTTGTACGACTTGCCCCTATGGCTCAAATAGGACTTTGGGTTAATTTTGTATCAAGACATAGATCCTATAGATGCATTCAGTTCATAAATGAAAGTAATAATCACTAGAGGTCACGAAGCACTTAAGTCACGTCCGACATTTTTAGAGAGAATGTGCGGAGCCTGGTTATTACTTGCGCGTCATCTTGTCTTTGATGACATCTAGTAATATCTCATTTATAGATATTGTCTGTCTATGGTAGGTTTGCAACTGTTATGTATCGACATATATTACTGGATTTTAGGACATTGTATACTGAAAATTAGAGTATCTAACTTTTTTTGTTCAAAATTTTAGATAATCTAAATAAAAAATTTAATAATTTTTTTCTTATTATTTAAGTGGTATACGTAAAGATATTTAAATTTTTTGTAGACATTTGTGTACTTTACACAAAAAACTTGTGGTGTTCTTTTCTTCCATATTGTGTGTGCGCCTTCGAGTTTTCTTACTTGTCGCGTTAAGCTGTTTACGCTACATTATTGTGAATTCATTAGGATGTAACGTTCCGTAGCCACATCGTCAAAATATACGGCATTTACGTCATCATTTCTTCGTTGACTACATCGCCATCCACTAACCTGACTGTCCCCACCATATCTATCCAGCATGAGATCTTCACTACGCATAATAAAATTGCCACTTAAAATTTTACAGCTTCTTTTAATGCAAGAGGGCGAATTTTAAATGGTACTCGTCTGTACCACTTTGTAATTACCATGTGTGCCACCGACAACGGTATGTTTCACCTACAATTAGTTTCATCAAGTGTGTACTAGACGTATAATAATTTGCAAACGTCAATTACTATTCTACCAAGTATTTCGTAAGCGTCATATTAATCTCAACTCTCTACTTCGTAACCAATGATTTCGTCAGCTTTTATCGTCACATGTTCTTTCTGTAGGTTTTGTCGATATGATATTCGAAAACAAATATATCGTCTAAGAGGTCTTGTTGTCGGTTACTTGAGTGTCGACATATCGATTACATTTTAAAGTGGTGCAGCGATTGCTGTATAGTAAGTACCGAATGATATCGTGCATTGTCTCTAGGAACATTTATCAAGACTGTACCACTCGAATTTTGCATCTGAAGATACCTCTATAAGCTCTAGGTATACACTCACTAGTATCGCTGTATTACCAGCCGACATTTCAATCCGGGAACGGACGATAGCCCCAACAGGACTATGGGATCTCAATTATAGCACGGATAGATGATATTTTATGTCGCTCCTGAATCGGTATTTTTGAACGGTTATCTACGGTGGTGCCATAGCGAACATGCCAGCGCACACATCAAATTCTTACTTGTTCCGGGTGATCCTGATCAATACTATATTATCGTATTTATACAGTATCTGTGAGACATTTGAAGGAAGCACGAAACTTAAAAGTCTAAAACAACCTTTTATAAATTAGCTCTGTACAGATAAAAAAAAAATGCCAGATGCGATTAGATATAAAGTTATTAATCCATTTAGCTGACATAGGCAAAACAATCAAAAGTCCTAGTTGTATAGTAATAGTAAGCCAATATGAGATACTCAAAGCCAGTACCTTACTATTATATGAAGTAACCACATATTTGTGATGCTTGTCTCCGTTAACTACTACAATTGTTTACATAGAGAATTTTCTTTCTTCAATAACATATAATATCGTTGCAAGAATTTCATTAATTTATAAATGCTATACTTTTGTTCAAAACTAAAGTTGAACTTTAGATATGTATTTACAAATAGCTACAAACCTTGTAGTTATCACTTATTAGAAAGAAGGTTAAGTATACAAACTTAAGTACTACATATATTGATCCTTCGAGTAATTTACTATATTTAAATACATTTCTGTGTATTAACGTAAAGTATTTTGTACTAATTGGGTTGGTTATCATTTTGCTTAAGAATGACAGAATTACGTTGGAATGACAATTTATGCATAACGAGCCTTAAAGTTGAATCGGAGTGTAATAATCAGACTTCATTATGTTGTATAGTGAGTACTATGACACATTCAAATAGATTTTATCCAATAAGAAACCCAGAACAGAGAATATAACACCACCATAAACACACTCAAACCAGTGCAATATCATAGCAGCAAATGAAATATATTAACGAATATTGAATTATGGAAGATCCAGAGATAATCAATTTTGTAAAATGATTTGTAGATACATAGACTATATACTTACAATTATATACAGTCGCATGTATCGATATCATGTTTATAATAATACTATTCCTTGGAATCTACTACTAAGTGTCTATTTTAATGTCTACCCTTATGCTTTTATTCATACTGTTCCACCTATATCGCATTAGTCATCTTCTGAAATTCATATTTCCCATTAAACATTCATTATTGTCCTCCTCGCAACTTCTTTATATTCTTTATGAGTCTTGAACATCAGTTAGTACTATCCCACATCTATTTGCTAGTCTCACGGTATTTTTAATTCGAGTAAGGGGAACATTCATATTGCACGCTGCATGTAAATCGCGCTTTTTTGTTTAACATGCCAAAGTTCCGGGGCAAAGCGAGGTAACCTCATGAGTAAATCAGCAGGCATTCTTGATTTGTTTACAGGCAAATCGGACGGGGACCTGTCGATATTAGATTGCATTTTTGTACTTTTGCGTGCGTGCACTCGCTCTTAGTGTTTATAGATCTTCCTTTTGACGTCGTGATCGGAATGTATCCAGTTCAACTCTCTAATGAGAAATGTAATCTTGTCCACATTCGTCAATCGGAGTAATTCATTTTTGTTTGCTATTCTCGTTGACTCTGAGTTATCGACCAGGCCTACCCTTTACTCTATGCCGAATTTACCAGCACTGCAACTTCTACTCACCTATTAAACACAGATAATGTAACTCACATCGAATTTACAATTTATAAACATCTCTAAGAAATTATCGAAAGATAATAGTATTAAATATAGTATATAAAAGCCTACAGTATACCACATTGTAGTATGTAGCTTCTCTAGGATATATAATACATTTATTCTAATCAGCAATGCTTGGTGTTATTGCTTCCTCCATGGTAATGGAGTATATCTGTACGCATCAAATCCTACACTGCGTTTTACATAGTCTGCCGAGAATGATGTAGTAATATACTATCTCTCCTTTGTTCTTGTTCATTCGCTAGCCGAGTAATTTAAATTAGGTACTCTATAGTCTGTATGGTGAGCGCACATTAAGCGATTGAAGTACGCAAGGTCACCTATGTAAGGGAGGATGTCTGCATTTCTTTTTCGTATATCGCTATATTACAGAAGAGTTTCTTGCGGTGTACAATTCGGTATATCTATATTCACATTGTCGTAGCATGTGAGATACTGTACTAACACTCTCTTAACGAACAAATGTGAGTTCCATTTAGTTGATATCCCAACAATTCTAATGTATCACATTTTGTAGGTGATGCGATAATCATTTCCAATTAACTTTTAGGAACATTAGGCACAAATAGATACTATCACATGGAACGTATACATGGTGTAGTTCGAAACCTGACCATAGGCATGCAAAGTAAATCGACTTGAGTTACGGTTTGTACAACAAAATGTGACCCATAGTGCAGGAATTCGCTGATATCTAATATTAGAGAGTGACAGATCCGCTAGTTATTACAGATTCATTGTGATTAGAGATTAAGCCCTTATGAAGAAAGCGATTCATATCATAGTGCTCAAGCACGCTTCGACATGATAGTTTCATGTCCAAGAGTATAAGCCAGTTCAGGCTTACTTTCGCGGATATAGGTTTCATGCTGCACCCACTATCTATGCAAGTAGATGCTTAGATAACATTGAATTGAAGTTGTCGCACAACAGTCGGAATGAACGTAGTTATATATAATGAAAAGAATAATAGCCACACGCTTTAAAAACTAAAGGGCAGCGTTTTGGCCTATGAGACACTGACTAGAAAAATAGAAAGATTGTTGTACAAATAGAGAAAGATCGTTTCACATGACGTGCTCAGACACCTACTTGTGTGTAAGAGGAGTCAAGATTACTAAGAGATATACCACCTATTTCTTCATCACGGAACGCGTATCGTAGGCATAGAGAGAAAAGTATACTTTCGTCCCAGTCACATGGTTTGAGCATACGTAAGCGTGGCTAGGCACAACATTTGTAATCTAGCAGTAATTCGTCGGAATGTGATCTTTTCCAGCTGTAATTGTCCTCTTAATTATATTCATTCTCTAGCCTGGTTTTCACATTTTTCTTCTATTAATATCTACCACTTTGAGTGTTGGTTAGTGAATATATATTCATTATGCTGAGGGCTATTTTATAATTTATCATATAATCTAGGGAGTTTATTATAAAGTAGTCGTCATATAAGATCAAAGTCTTAGGGTCTGATACGGCCGGTATTTTAAATTAGAAATATTATTTTCTGTATTATATCTAAAAATCTAGAGTTTAAATATCTCCTGAAAGTGATGTACTGAGTAATTGAAGACTATCGTTGGATGAAATACTAGACGGTGATTGTAGGTATATGTACGAATATTCGGCTGTTGTATATAGTGTACTTTTCATATTTTGGTAAATATTATAGTTTTTATGTGAAGTTACAAAAGTGTTACTGACCTAGAGGTTATTCAATTGTTATTAAGTTATGTTTTACCATCTTTCCCATATTCCTTCCTTTTCGACCACTCCCTCTGCGAATATATAGTTCACACCCCCCCTGATCGTCTATCCCTCTGCCCCCCCCCTATGCTCATGTCATCCCTATTTGCCCCATTCAGCTTCCCCCCACGCGCTCTCCCTGTATTATCTTTCCGGCCTTTTTCCCCCTCATATCTTTTCTTTGGAATACTGTTTTTGAAGTTCCAAATGATAGACATTCAGTATGCTTTTCAATTTGTTAAGTTGTTGAGCGGGGACACGCTGTCCCCGGCGGTCATTTCGGGAAATAAATCCACCGTATTAGTGTTTATTTTGTACTTTTACAAAAAACGCTTTTGACGTTTGTTCAAGTTTCCCATACATTGAAGAAAGCCAGTTTTGGAAAACTTTCTCGTTTCTTTTCGCCCGTTTACTGTTTCAAACAATTATAAATATATGACGTACTCCCGTTTATTAGGATATGGCAAGGGTAGACGTTTTTTTAGGTTGAACCTTTCCAAATTATAAGTCTTGACACATATTTTTGCCCGATCCAGTGAACTATATGCTTCGCCTGTTACTATTAATTAACTTCCTTAAAAGGGTCTGGTTTGTTTGTTTATCGACCCGCTAATTTTTGTTTGTTTTTCTAACATTTCATCTCTACCATCTCACACAGTACGCATACATTTAGGTTCAGTCATTTGCAGTTACTTATTAGACTTGTATGTACTCCTTGTTAAATATTTCTGCCTGGATGATTTTACTTCGCTTTATCCTAATTCAGCGTTGGAGTAGAAAAATAATCGGCCTCATTCAAAATCCGGTGTGATTGGCGAAAATTTTGTTACGTTAGTTTGTGATCTTTCTAAGGACTTTTCCCATAACCTGTATGACTTTCAGTTGGTGGGACGTCTTAGCCCCCGACAGCAACCCCCTTACTTTGATAGGGATAAAACTGAATCAAGAATAAATCTAGCATTTCCTATGAAAGGCTCCTCTTCAGACTTCCCCGGTTTCAATTATAAAAATCCATCAACGACAACCCTTTTAGGGACTGTACTAGCTTCAGACTTGGTAGACAGTAGAAGATGTGTCCTACTTGCACACACAACACCCATTGACGTCGCTAAGACTTCTATTACCTAAATAGCGGGCTGCCTTAAATCGAGACCAGTACCTTGGACGTTGCTCGCTCTTCTCAACAAACTTACTTTTTAGTGTTGTCTTTCTACGAATGTAGGTGACTTATAAATGCTGTGGTCGATTCTTTGGTAATGTTGTCTTTGCCATATCGAACGAATCCTGTTCTCTTTTCATTGCAAAAAATATTCTAATCTGTTACACTTTACTGATATTTCCATGAATTTACATTAGAAGCTCCTAATGTGTAATTAACAAAGATATCAAACTTTACAACGTTTTTCACTCCAAAAAATGTTTCACAGAGGAATGCTGTTCTATTAGCTAATGACTTGATAATATTAGTTAATCTGTTGACATCGACGAAGAGACACTGACTTTTATATGTCACTAAATTTTAACAATGATTACCGAACCTACCTTTTGATGTTTCGTATTTATTCATATCTGCACGCGGACCAAAGCACTACACGTGGGTAAGGTTGCTTTTCACAAAAGTGAATTAAACTAAAACAAGGGGAGCAACGGAACTTTCACTTAAGTTGCTTTACCACAGGGGTAGTGTAGAATACTCTATTTCGAATATTTTTTCGTGTACTCTTTTCTTTTCACTCTTATATGATTAAGTGTTTTAAGCAAAGCATTTACGTGACATAATATTGAGTTAAGAGGCTCTTTACCAGCTTTCATATCTCCCTGCTTAAGTAGGCCCATGGTAATTAGGTACGGGGAGTAGACAGAAACTGACCGTCCCCCAAAAAAGTTTCTTTATTATTAAAAACTGGAAAATTTACTTACCTCGACTTAGGCTTGTTCTTTCACAAATCAGTCCATAAGATTATGGATAAATCTATATCTATAATCGATATCCTTTATATATGTACAACCAACCGCTTATTCCAATCAAACTTAATATCTTACTCTCAGTGATGCTCTGCTCAATTGAGTATTAACAAATAAGCTTGCTATTTAACCGAGCAACAGACCACCCAACATGCACGCCAAGTCAGAAGCAATAATAATGTATGGCTGATATAATCTCTGCCGGACTAGATACCTTTTAATTTATCGCTCTCTTGGGTTTTTTAATTTGTATAGCAATCGTTTAATTTGTTTTCCCCTTGTCATCTTCCTGCCTGACCGCTTTACCACCTCAACTTACAAATCATCCTCATAAGTCCTATTAGAACCTGATTTCTCCTACATGTTCCCCCAAACATTACAGTGTGGTAAGAGGTTCCCTAGCGGCTGGCCACCGTGGTGTTTTGATCGCCTAGCTCTTCTATTTAATTTTGTGGGCCTCGCCTATCCTACCACCTACTTGACCCTGGTGCTTTCCACCACCCCCTGCGCGCAAAGGCAATACCTCAAAATTTCCTAGAAATAAGCGTTTGTTTCAATTATGTATAGAAAAAATTGTTTTATAAGCCGGGTTCCCCCTCTTCGGTCAGTGTCTTGCGCACAAACGTCTCCGGTGCTGTTATTTCTCTGCCATGAAAAACGGGGTATCTTCCATGTGAAAATACTCATACTCCCGCTTTCAGCATACCGTCCGGAGGCAGCACTAAAAAACATGCGAGGTTCCAGTCCGCCAATTTGTAGGGGAAAAAGCCAAGAGGAGCACGTACGTAAATTGGAAGAGATAGCCTTCGGCCCTTAGATTGTTCTCGTCGGTCGGATTTCATCCTGACGCTTTCTGTACATTTATTTATTAGAGGTGGAGCCATACGTACTCAGCAATTTACATAACCGAAATTGAATTCGGGCTCCCCGATTATGTTATTGAAGTCTAAGGACCGGTGAACCAAAAAACGTTTTTTAGATTTGGTAAGTATGAGTAGTGTTATGGGCAAAAGTTATTCTATGTTTGCAAGATCGAGGTGGGCATAGTACCGAGTATCTAACTGGCACGAATCGAGTTACGGTAAAAGTCTAGTTAGAGTGGTGTCGACTGGTAAAAGCGCCAAATACACGACAACAGAACATTTTCGCGGGAACCCTTCACGCAATCTTTATCGCAGCCATTTGGCCATAACAAACATACGAACTTTTTGGTCATTCCTTCCCCACCATCTCTGTCACCTCCCGAACATAGCTACTTCAACGACAGCAGATGGAATACGGACAACCCAATTGTGCTGCAGCCAATATTGCTCGTGTAGCAATTCAAGCGTAAAAAAAAATACAATATCCTGGCTTTTTACTTGCACACAAGTGATGGCAACTGGATTTAACATATTCAATAAATTTCCGCAGAAAATTTTTTTAAAAATTGTCTCAGTTTACTTTTCCGTCTCGCACGTCTTTCGTTCAGATAAATTACTCGATTATGAGCTATTCCGCCATCACACGCACGAACAGTTCGCGAAAATTTTCGCCCAAAAATTAAAATATTGGTGATTTTTGGAGAACATGGGAGTAGTAGGAACGGGGCAAACACCACCATAACACGGACAGAAAAGTCTTGTTGTCCAGCGCGGTGAGTATGGTTAAGAGAGATTAAAAATCGGACAATAGTGGGCCAGCTTCGCGCCAAAGTCTCCAACAAATCAAAATATTTTAAATTTTTGGCGAAAACTTGCGCGCCTTTTTCTTTTTAGTATTCTCCCTCACCCCCCTTCTTTCCTCGTTCGGTCCCCTCCCCTTTTTCCCCCATCCCCTTCCCCCTCCCCCCCCCCCCTTTTCTTCCTTCTCTCTCTTCTCTTCGCCCGCCTTTAGTCCCATCCATCGCGCACAAATGTTCGTGTCGGGTTTTGGCGGTAATGACGCAACCAAAAATAATCGAGATAGGGTGTCAAAAGACGCGGGTAGTGAACTGAACACCCCGAAGGCAATGAAAAAAAAAGTTGGTAGCCTCTTTCCAAGGATTATCTTAGCAGCTTGAAGGGGTCGATGTTTCAGTTGGTTGGACCACAAAAAAAATGCTTTTTATCGTGAACATCAAGAGTTTTTGACTGCGGGATAGTAGTTTGGTCTCCCAAAGCAAGGTGGGAGCCACCAAGTCTTTTTTTTTTTTTTTATTTTTAACTTTTTTCTAAGCGGGGCCGAGGCGGGTCAATGCAGAAAGGTGTTCTGTGCAAAAATACTATAGATCCCACCCCCAGTTTTGGACGGGACCGCGGGTGGTAATTTTTCGGGTTTCGTTAAAATCTTTTGAGATTGTGAGCGAGTTAAAATTTTTAATTTCGCCTTCGGGATACTTAATACTGTGCAAGACGCGTCGTTTGGGACACCTCTTTTGATATATTTGGTAAAGTATTAGCAGTCGACCTCTCAACTAGATTTTACCCGAGTTACTATGTATATTGTACTTCACATATTTTGCCATCGCCGGCTGTCAAGAAATCACAATTTTAGAAGGATAAACATGAATTCGAAGATTAAACATTTCCAATGTTACTAAAGACGACACGTAAGTGTGTGAGGTTCCCCAAAATCGGAGGGGGGTATTGTACCCTCACCCCAACATATACATTTGTATACATACATTTTATAATGCAAATACTTGAATATTTGAATTTATAACTTTAATTTATTACTTATACATTTCCTATGAGTACCCGAAATGTACATACATATATATTTATGAATTATACGCCAAAATATACATATATGTTGTATATTGAACTATTAATTACTGAATTTAATTACAAATTAAGAATTCCGCCACTTTGCCCACAAGCAAAAAGGTTTAACATTTCCCCAAACATAAATTTTAAATATAGAGTCACCCTAATTGTCCACGGAACATTTGGAGAAGTAGCGGACCCGCACGAAACATAAAAATGCATCGGCCACCAACCCTTTGTGGATGCGCAGTTCAATTTTTGCACAAAACGACAAAACACAAGATATTTAATGTTGATTTCCGCGTGAACAGGAGATCAGGAGCAAGGCCGCCAAAAAAAAGCGCCGCTACTGATCGGAAATTCAGCAAACTTATTTACGCACTAGCATACGGACAACCAACACACACCGTTAAAAGCAGAAGTCGAAAGCATCGAGCAATGCCCACGCAAGGCATCAGAACCATGGCAGAAACGATACAAGGTGGCAGCATGGTGACATACCCACAAACATAATAAAAATTCCATGTAGTTTGTTTTTGTAAATTCGATGGACAATGTCAAAATCGTCACAAAATCACAAAATCATATCAAATAAAAATCATATCAATAAAAAAAGTTTATAGTCAGCTGTCCCATGCTGCCACCTTGTATCGTTCCGCCGTGCTCTAAAGCAAGCGTAGGCAGATTTTTACATGCAAGTGTATAGGTAAGCGAGAGCGCATTAATCGCGCGAACCAATTGGTTTTCATGTCAGTCACTTTTTAGACAGCAACTAACAAGACTTTTATTTTTTTGATGCGCAAAATGCAAAGCGAACATTTTCTATGCTACCAAAAAAATTATACGTACATTATGCATATTTTTAACATTCGGTGCGCAAAACATGCGATAACCACACACGATGTTGCTACCGCCACTTGTTCAGCGACGACTAAATCATTTGGTAAGCAAAGAGCGCAACCTGTCTGTGTGAAGAGCGTAGCCTGTTTTGTCTGATCAAATTTTAAGCTAGGAAAACGCGAGGCCGTATTAGAAAAGGATCGGTAAATTCAAATGGCAGATGTGTTAGTGAGAGCGCGATATAATCGCACACCTCACTTGATGCATCGGTTTGCGTAGTTCATTCGCTTATATTAGCAAGGCAACAAGCTAAGGTCGTTTGTTATTATATTTTTAATGAGAACAAGGCAAGGAAAAGGTTTTACAATTATATAAATTATATTGGGGAAAAAAGCGCTTGGTCAACATTAAATCTTTTTTCGCTTGTGCGCATGAAAAAAAACTAAACAAACGTCTGCTGTTGCTTGCTATAAACATTTCCCCCCTGAAAACAATAGCGCGGCGACGAACATAATCGATGTTACTGCGCCAAATGCTCAGCGACAACTAAACTAAAGAGAATAAGAATACGTGTGAATTGAGTCTGCACAATTGTGCCATTATTTGCCGACTGTCCTGCATTGGAATCAAGTGACAACGAACAGACGTACAAACACACGTCAAATACCATAGGTAAAGCGAAAGCTGGAAAACACGACATGCGAGCAAATGTAAATACACTGAACTCAACGACGAGTATTAAGTGCAGTGGTTGTCATTTGATGCTTTTGGGGCCAAATATAGGCGTTTTTTTCGTTTAGTTCCAAATATACCGGTTTAGCCCCTAGCTCTTTTTCTGGCCCTCTTTAAAATGTTTGCCCCTTTTTGGCTCCAAATCTATTTCGGCAATACGTATTGTGAAACTTGTTAATGTGTTTTATGTGTGTCGAAGTTTATTTTATTTGTTTCGTTATGTACGATGCGTAACTCGGTATTCAACTGATAACAAAACTTGAATCGATAAACTGTGCCATGAGGTGTATATGCTTTCAGCTTGTGCAACAGCATCAGTGTCAACCTTCTAAGAGTTTCGACCCTTTAACTTCAGATATAATAAATTTTGGGTCCGTACCTTATTTCATTATAACTTTGAAGAATATATACGAATTAAAAAAGAAAGATAAATGTATAGCGAATTCATTGAAAGAAGGATACGTAATATATGTCGCGACTTCCTAATTAAATTTATAGAGCAATTAAGGCAACGCTTGCCAGCAAAATATAGAAAAGCTTAGCAAAATAGATTCTTTTCGGTTGAAAGCACATTGAGAATTGCAAAACCTCAATGGTTTTCATATTTCACACAATGAAAAAAACAAGTATAGTGCCGATGAAATAACCAGATTATAAATGCAGTGGAAAAATATCTATCTCGAAAATTGGAAAAATGTGACTTCAACATTAAGTTTTTGGTTGATGTTAAAGCGTATAATAATATTATTCCAAAAGCTTGTCGATTTTGTGCTACATTTCTTGTGCTGCCACTAAGTAATGCCGAAATCGAAAGAACGTTTTCAAACATGAATTTGATCAGAAGCAATACAAAACCAAAATGAATTTAGTTATGTTGAATTACCTTTGACAATAAGAAGTGGTCTTAAATGGCTGAATAAATGCTGTCATGACTTGGAATAAAGAACGATCTTTTAAAATTATGACTCAAATATAGTTATGAGTGTAGCACATAATAATAATTAATCTTATGAGGACGAATCATAGATTTGAAGTCTAGGCCCTTCAAACACATCTCGTCCCAACATAAATTTGAATATCGCACACGTGTATTAATGGTGATTCGTACATCCGTAGGACGTTAAAAATTGAAAAAAAAATTTGAAAAAATTTAAATTAATTTTCACCGGCAAACATTTTGGCAAGTCGTATTTTTGCGGTCATGGTAATTGTATGAAAAATACTTCTTACTCTTTATCGATACTTACCTCCAAATGGCAAAGCAAAAGTAGTATTTTCTTGAAGAAATTTAGCTCTTTCTAGCCCTTTTTTCTAGATTTAGCCAAAGAATTTTTTCTGGCACACTGATTAGGTGCATGGAAATTTATGAAAAAAAATATCCACCGGAATAACGGTTGTAATATGTACTAATTGAAAATTGTTATCATAAAACAAGTAAGGAGGCTAAGTTCGGGTGTAACGAACATTACATACTCAGCTGAGAGCTTGGAGACAAAATAAGGGAAAATCACCATGTAGGAAAATGAACCTAGGGTAACCTGGAATGTGGTTGTATGGCATGGGTATCAAATGGAAGGTATTAAAGAGTATTTAAGAGAGAGTGGGCCATAGTTCTATAGGTGGACGCCATTTAGGGATATCACATAAAGGTGGACCAGGACTGACTCTAAAATTTGTTTGTACGATATGGGTATCAAATGAAAGGTGTTAATGAGTATTTTAAAGGGAGTGGGCCTTAGTTCTATAGGGGATGCCTTTTCGAGATATCGCCATAAAGGGGGACCAGGGGGACTCTAGAATTTGTACGATATGGGTATCAATGAAAGGTGGTTAATGAGTATTTTAAAAAGTGAGTGGGCCTTAGTTCTATATCTACATAAAGGTGGACAAGGAGTGACTCTAGAATGCGTTGTACGATATGGGTATCAATGAAAGATGTTAATAAGTGTTTTAAAAGGGAGTGGTTCTTAGTTCTATAGGTGGACGCCTTTTCCAGATATCGCAATAAACGTGGACCAGGTGTGACTGCTAGAATGCGTTTGTACGATATGGGTTATAAAATAAAGGTATTAATGAGGTTTCTAAAAGAGTGCCCTTAGTGTATATATGAAGGCGTTTTCGAGATATCGACCAAAATGTGGACCAGGGTGGCCCAGAACATCATCTTTCGTGTACCGCTAATTATTTATATATGTAATACCACGATATTGTTCCTGCCAAGATTCCAAGATCTTTTGATTTCGCCCTGCAGAACTTTTTCATTTTCTTCTAACTATTATGGTAGGTGTGACACCATTTTACAAAGTTTTTTCCAAAGTTTGTTTTGCGTCAATAAACCAATCCAATTACCATGTTTCATCCCTTTTTTCATATTTGGTATAGAGTTATGGCATTTTTTAATTTTTCGTATTTTTCGATATCGAGAAAGTGGGCGTGGTCATAGTCGGATTTCGGCCATTTTTTATACCAAGATAAGGTGGTTCAGATAAATACATGAACTAAGTTTAGTAAGATATATCGATTTTTGCTCAAGTTATCGTGTTAAACGTGTTGGTGGCCACCGTGTGTGATGGTAGCGTGCTCCGCCTACCACACCGTATGCCCTGGGTTCACACCCCGGGCAAAGCAACATCAAAATTTTAGAAATAAGGTTTTCAATTAGAAGAAAATTTTCTAAGCGTGGTCGCCCCTCGGCAGTGTTTGGCAAGCGCTCCGGATGTATTTCTGCCATGAAAAGCTCTCAGTGAAACTCATCCGCTTGCAGATGCGTATCGCGCCTTACATTTTTTCCTTATCGTGTAACGGCGAGCGGAAGGATAGGGGTCGACTGTGTATAAAAACTGGCGTGGCTTTAACCGATTTCGCCCATTTTCACAGAAAATAATTATCGTCATAGAATCTATGCCCGTACCAAATTTCACAAGGATGGTGAATTTTTGTACGACTTATGGAATTAAAAGTATCTAGAAAAATTAAATGAAAAAGGGCGGAGCCAGACCCATTTTGAAATTTCTTTTAATTTTGTATTTGTTGCACCATATCATTACTGGAGTTGAATGTTGACATAATTTACTTACTTAACTGTAAAGATTATTCAATTTTTTGTTTAAATTTGACTTACATAAAAGTGGGGTGTTCGTAATCCGATTTTGCTATTTTTACTTAGCGCACATATAGTAATAGGGAGTTCTGCCAAATTTCATCATGATATCTTCAACGACTGCCAAATTACAGCCTGCAAAACTTTGAAATTACCTTCTTACTACTTATTACTAAATTTCATCAAGATACTCAAAATTTACTCAGTTATCGTGTTTACTGACGGACGCACATGGCTAAATGATTTCTTTTTCGCCCAGATATATATATAGAAGTCTATATCTATCTATATTAGTTTGTGCCGTTACGGATTACCGTTATGCGAACACAATTAATATACTCTGTGAGCTCTGCTCAGCTGAGTATAATAACCGTTGGCTGCGTGCAAATTTAATATATATGGGCGACGAATTCGCATTGAAATTCAGAGATTTGGAAACAGACATATGAGTCGGTAGGCTTTATACTACCGATCAAGAGCGCACTTGAAGATATCTGACTTCATTTGTGCTTAGATTATATTCGTCTGGAGGTTTTGGCTCCAGTCGACAGCAGAGGTTGGCCGAGGGTTTTTACTTCAGTCACCTCTTATAAAGCTAGGGAAGAAGCTAGGAGTAGGAGTTGGATTTATTTTGATAAAAATTTATAATGTTTATAAAAAACTAACAGGGTTTATTATTTGGTGAAACTGAACTAATTAAACTTATTTTTATATATACTTTTCTAGTGACAACTAGTCGATAGATTTAGTGTATTTGCAGATTAACAAATAAAGACCCACGCGCAAATTACGTGTATAGGAGATCTTTATTATCATTAATATAATATTTAATAGTCGACAACAGCTTGTGCTTTATGAAACAAAATCTTATCAACTGAAATTACAAAACGTTATTTTTAATAACGAAATTGAAGTTAAAGGCAAAGCTAATATAAATTAAATGTTAACAATTCTGTTAATGAAACATAATGTAACTTCTCCCCCGTTAAATTCATTAAGAGCCAATACAAAATTCCAAAGATAATAGGAGTAGAGTATTAATTTAAAGTTAATAAAATTTTGAATATGTTTAACATTGAGTATTTCTAAGATATGTAAATATACATACATTTTACTAATTAAATTTACCCATTATATACGAGTAAATGCATACAATTAAAGAATATTAAAAAATGTTACAACTATTTTAAAATTGTATGTAATAAGACTTGAAATTTGTATATAAGTTTATTATTTGACTAACACCTCAAAGTTTATACTTATTAGCGTATTTTATATGTTCTTTACATTATTAACAGCTATATTTTTAATTCACTTTATAAATTTAGACTGTTCTTAGTCGAACATTTTTAAATTCTTTGTGTATGTCTTCTTTCCTCTTTCATCGTACAATTGCTATAAATTCTCTTTTACAGCGTTTATTTTAGTTGTAAAGTATCCTCTTTTCTTTCCCTCATCTATAATGTTCTTTCTATATCTTGAGGCATATTCATAGTGCTCGAGTTATTAATAGAGTATGCTTTTCACTTGGTGCTGCAGCTTAAAAGATAGAGTACATTTCATTTCTAAGTATATCATAGTCAGTTTAGTGGCATGCTGTAACGAGAGCCTACTTTAGGCAAAATTCTATTACATACAAAAAATCCATTACGCGATGTTGTCAAATCAGTCGTATTGACGTTTGCTTGTTGTTATTCATTTCTTGCGCCTGATTGCTAAAATGCAAAAAGTAAGCAATTAGTTAATGAAAAATATATTTTAACCTCGTTAATTAATTAAAATTTGTATTTATTACTATAGAACAATAAAAGAGAACAAAACTGGAGTAACCGCGAGAGAGACTGCTTGCGGGAACTAATAAACTGCCACATAGATGTTATAGAAAATTTACGAAATTTAATAAAAATTGCACTGCTATTTTTCTGTTCGCTATTTTATATGTATTGTAACGAAGCTTTTTCGTGCCCCGTTGCTTCTTTGATATTTGCTGGGGTATACTCCCCGTTCCCAGGGTTCGTTTACGATAAATTTGTATTAAAGGGGCACCTTGCAAATCGATTTAATATAAAAAACTTCACTCTATTTATTGGTTCTAAATTCTATAATATAAAATAAAACGTGTTTGTATACTTCATTTTCATTTCACTTGGATTATCTTGCGGTATCCTTGATTGCGGTGGCGGGCCTTAGCGGTCCGGCCGTATTCCGTTAGCTGGGTCCCGTTAGTATGTCGCGTCGGTGCCTTGACGCGCCTTATGACGGCGTCTCTCTCTGCTGCGGTGCTCTGTCGCGCCTTACGTCGGCGTCTACTTTTATTGCTGAGGCGATGCTCTGTCGCCGTGTTCCGTTAGACGGATCCCGTTAGTATGTGGCGTCGGTGCATTGACGCGCCTTATGACGGCGTCTCTCCCTGCTGCGGTGCTCTGTCGCGCCTTACGTCGGCGTCTACTTGTATTGCTGAGGCGATGCTCTGTCGCCGTGTTCCGTTAGACGGATCCCGTTAGTATGTGGCGTCGGTGCCTTGACGCGCCTTATGTCGGCGTTTCTCTCTGCTGCGGTGCTCTGTCGCGCCTTACGTCGGCGTCTACTTGTATTGCTGAGGCGATGCTCTGTCGCCGTGTTCCGTTAAACGGATCCCGTTAGCATGTGGCGTCGGTGCCTTGACGCGTGTACAGTCGCCGTGTACAGGTACTTACTTTTATAAATGCGAACTAAATTAAATAAGCACTGCACGGCTACAAGGTTCTGCTGAGACTAAGTTTATTAACTTTAATAGACAGTTACAGAGTAGCTGATTAATGTATGATTGGTACAAAGAGAAATTAGCGGTAGAATATAAATATATGATACTTATGTTATAAAGGCGTTAACAGACTATAGCTTTAAGTATGTTCATGTTATTCTAATTTATATGCGGTGGCACTACACCATCCTTCCAAAGGAAAGAAGACTGCATCAAGTTGATCAGGCTTGATACAATCATCGTCCCGCTGTCAGGGCTGTACACTAATTGAACGAACTGAACGAATAACTTTTTAAATTGGTAAGTTATATTTTTCCCCTTTTTTTTATTCGTTCAGTTTAATCAATTTGAGTGTTTTATTGAAAATGTAAAATGTAGGTACGTAATTCAAAAATTTTTTTCCATAAATGTATAAGTTTAAGAGTTTGTTCAGCACTAATCTAAAAATTCATAGATACATATGCGCGTGAATATATATTTTAAGGCTAAAATTGTACATATCCATTTTATAAATTATTTTTTTTTAATTAATTTTCCTTAACCTATTTTTGTGTATCGTTCTAGATTTTTTTTGTGTTTCATCAAAGAATGTGACATTAACACCGTCGACCTTTTGAATCTGAAATGGGCCTTCATAGATGCTGTTATGTTTTTCGTAGGGCTGTCTTTCGACTAGTACCAAGTCATTTATTTTCAAATTTAACGGTCGCGCGCCTTTATCATATAGCAACTTGTTTCGAGCTTTGTGTTTACTTATCAAACTTTTTGCAAGATTATGCGATTTTTGCATCCTATACTTCATTTCTTTAGCATAGTTATCAATATTGTAAATAGGATCGATTGTAACAGTTTGTACCTCTTGCGGTAATATAGCGTTTTTGCCGAAAACTAACTCAAATGGCGTTATCTTATTATCGAAAGCTGAGTTTAACGGTTACGTTATGATGGAATGTGAAATATTTTAAATAGGTATCCCAGTCAGAGGATGTTTCATTCAAGTATGCGCGAAGATATTCATTAAAAACGCGATGGTTACGTTCTATTGTACCGACTGTTTCATGGTGGTAAGCCGTAGAAAAGTCATGGGTTATTTTTAAAATATTACATAATTCGTTAAAGATTTCGTTTTTATACTCGGTGCCTAAATCCGTTCTAATGGTATTCATTACACCGTAGGTAAGAATGAACCCTTCGAAAATGGCTTTGGCAACAGTACTGGCTGTTTTATCAGGTATTGCTATGGTTACAAGATACTTTGTTAAATCACATATCAAGGTAACAGCGAACTTGTTACCGATATCAGAGGTTGGTAAAGGCCCGATTGTGTCGACTACAACAACATCGAAAGGCTTTATTGGTGTTGCCGTAATAACTAATTTTTCTTTATTTTTGGGCTTAACTTTGTTGTGTATGCAATCCACGCAGAGCTTCACAAATTTGGATATATCTCTCGTCATATTTTTCCAATAAAACTTTGTTCTCAGTTTCGCGTATAGCTTTTTTGTTCCACAATGACCACCTGATAATGGGTCAGTGTGGTAAATGGTCATTAACTGTAGTTTTTTGTCGAATTATCAGTCACTGTTTCCACCGGGTCAGTTAATATTATTTCTAATGTTTTTAGGATGTCATTTCCTTTGGCTTTTAGCTCGGATATGGAAATATGTTTAAAAATTATGTCATCTTTTGGCCATTCTATTTTCTTAAAGTGCTGACTGTCGGCCGCCTTTTGCAACCTCGAAAGCAAATCATCTAAATTCAGAGTTTCGTTAACAGTAGCAACATTAGTTAAAAAAATGCGTTTGGATTTAATATGCGCAAATATAAGAACATTAAAATTTGTTTTATTTTTATCATTACATATTTGAGATCTTATTTTCGGTATTTTCTTGGAAAATTCGAATTCGAATTTATCATACACCATAACTTTCTCTGTTAAAGTGTGACTTTCATTGTTTGTATTTGGTTGAAATTTTTTCGTCATTGACCGAGTTTTCATTGCCAGAATGTGTTTAGATTCTTGTTTTAAATCAGAAAATGAAATGCGCGAAAGTGCATCAGCTGCTACGTTGGTTTTTCCTTTGATATATTCGATTGTGAAATCGTACTCCGCGAGTTCTAACCTGATTCTGGCAAGTTTTGATGTTGGATCTTTCATGTTGAAAAGATAGACCAGTGGTCTATGGTCTGACCTAACCGTGAAATGCGTTCCATATATGTATGGTCGAAATTGCTTAATAGCGAAGTAAATCGCTAACAGTTCTAGCTCTATAATAGGCTTGTTTTGTTCAGACTTGCTAAAGGATTTAGAAGCGAAATGCACTGGTAAATCGTTGCCGTCATGGAGCTGGCTTAGTACTGCGCCGCAACCTGTTTTTGATGCATCGACTGTTACAATGAATTTTTTTGTGAAGTCAGGATACTGCAAAATTTTTGGTGAAATCAAGGCCATTTTTAAACATTCAAATGAATGTTTGCATTCATCACTCCAGAAAAATTGCGCATTTTTTCGACTTAGTGCATTTAATGGTGCTGCTAGCAAAGCGAAGTTGGGTATAAACCTGCGATAGTAATTCGCGAAAGCAACAAATCGCCTACAAGAATCTTTATCTGTCGGTATAGGGTAGCTTTGAATTTTGTCAATTTTTGAATTATCCGGTGAAATTCCAGTTGACGAGCATTTGTGACCTAGGAATGTTACCTCGGATCGAAGGAAGTTACATTTTTGTGGATTTAATTTAAGGTTAAATGTTCGGCAGGTATCAAAAACTTTCTTAAGATTTTTTAAGTGATGTTCTTCGCTACATCCAATGACAATAATATCGTCAATATATAAAAATGCTTCATTCGGAGAAATTCCCGAAAACGCTATGGACATCATTCGTGAAAATGAATTGGGGGCAACATTTAATCCAAATGGCAAAACCTTCCATCTAAAAGCACCTCGATCAGTACTAAATGACGTGATATCGCGCGAGTCAACATGAAGCGGAATTTGATGAAATCCTGAGAAAAGGTCCAACGTGGAAAAAAATTTTGCTCTGCCTAGATTATCTAAGATATCATCAACGCGGGGCAAAGGAAATTTATCAGCTATAAGATTTTTATTGATAGCACGGAAATCAACACACATTCTGTAAGCTTTTTGACCTTCACTGCTTTTTTTTGGAACTAAAATCAGAGGACTGTTGTAGTTTGAATTACTTTCTTCTATAAGATTGTTTTTTAAAAGATTTTTTACTTGCCTATCAATTTCCTCTCGCTGCGAATAGGGTAATCGGTAATTCTTCATATAAACTGGCGTTGCATCCTTTACTCTAAGTTTTTGCTCATAAAAATTATTTATTGTCATTACGTCATCCTTTAATGCGATATCGTGAGTTGAAAAGGGAAGCGAGACGCCTTTTCAGGAAGAAAAAAGCAGAAGCAGAAAGGCGTGAGTGCGAGGAGCTTGAGCTGCTAGCCACCAGGAATAACGCCCGAAAATTCTACCAAAAATACGGCGACAGACGGAAGGTTTTAAGACCGGGGCAAACTCCTGTAGGAATGAAAACGGCGACCTTGTAACTGATGTCCAGAGAGTGCTTAGATTATGGAGGGAACACTTCTCTGCTCTCCTAAATGGAGGCAGCAATTCACCGCGCAGAGATGAAGAACCCGATCCCGCAATCGATGATGATGGAATATATGTCCCCCGCCCGATTATGACGAAGTTAGAATAGCAATAACCAGATTGAAAAACAACAAGGCCGTGGGCGCTGATGGATTGCCTGCGGAGCTATTCAAGTTCGGCGGCGAGGAGTTGGTAAGGCGCATGCAGCAGCTTCTTAGCAAAATATGGGCGGACGAAAGCATGCCCGACGGTTGGAATCTAAGTGTTCTTTGCCCAGTCCACAAGAAGGGGGATACTGCAAAATGCACCAACTATCGTGGAATCAGCCTTCTTAATATCGCATATAAGGTCCTTTCAAGTGTATTGTGCGAAAGATTGAAGCCCACCGTGAACCGGCTGATTGGACCTTATCAGTGCGGCTTCAGACCTGGTAAATCTACCATCGACCAGATTTTCACAATGCGCCAAATCTTGGAAAAAACCCGTGAAAAGAGAATCGACACACATCGCCTCTTCGTCGACTTTAAAGCCGCCTTCGACAGCACGAAAAGGAGCTGCCTATATGCCGCTATGTCTGAATTTGGTTTCCCCGCAAAACTTATACGGCTGTGCAAAATGACGCTGAGCAACACCATCAGCTCAGTCAGAATTGGGAAGGACCTCTCCGAGCCGTTCGAAACTAAACGAGGTTTCAGACAGGGTGACCCCCTATCGTGCGATTTCTTTAATTTGATGCTGGAGAAAATTATACTAGCTGCAGAACTTAACCGCACTGGAACAATATACTATAAAAGCGTGCAATTACTGGCATATGCTGATGACATTGATATCATCGGCCTAAACACCCGCGCTGTTAGTTCTGCTTACTCCAAGCTGGAAAAAGAAGCGGTAAAGATGGGTTTGATGGTGAATGAGGACAAAACGAAGTACTGCTGTCATCGAGCAAAGAGTCAGCGCATATGCGCCTTGGCAACCACGCTACTGTTGGCAGCCATAATTTCGAAATAGTAAAAGACTTCATTTATTTGGGAACCAGCATCAACATTAGCAACAACATCAGCACTGAAATCCAGCGAAGAATCAATCTTGCCAATAAATGCTACTTTGGACTAGGTAGGCAATTGAAAAGTAAAGTCCTCTCTCGGCGAACGAAAATCATACTCTACAAGTCACTTATCGTACCCGTCCTGCTATATGGGGCAGAAGCATGGACCATGACAACAGCAGATGAAGCGGCTTTGGGAGTGTTCGAGAGAAAAGTTCTTCGAAAGATTTATGGACCTCTACGCGTTGGCGATGGCGAGTACCGAAGAAGATTTAATGATGAGCTGTACGAGCTATACGCAGACATCAACATAGTCCAGCGAATTAAAACGCAGCGGCTGCGCTGGCTAGGCCATGTTATGCGAATGAAAGATGATGCTCCGGCCAAGAAAGTGTTTCTATCGGAACCCGCCTATGGAAGCAGAGGTAGAGGGCGGCCCCCACTCCGTTGGAAGGACCAGGTGGAAAACGATTTAAACTCCCTTGGTGTGACCAATTGGCGCCGGTTGGCGGAGCGAAGGAGCGACTGGCGCGCCTTGTTGGACGGCCATAACCGTTTAGACGGTTAAGCGCCAATTAAGTAAGTAAGTAAGTAATGCGAATATATCTGCGTATTGAAGGCATAGGTTTAATAATTTTTCTTTTCCATTCCTAGGTATTTGCTGAGTAAGTATATTTGTAAGTTCGCTTATGCGTTTTGCATCTGCTGTTGTTTTATTAATAGAATAAACATTGTAGTTGCTTAACATTTCTGACTGAACGTGACAATTGTTAACTAGCTTCACTTTATCTGTTGTATTAATAATTTTTAATATAGGATTGCTACTGTTGGCAATACACCTTGCCGTGAAAACGCCGTCGCAAATTTCCTGCGATTCTATGAATAGCTGTCGGTTGGGTTTCCCTAAGTTAAAGACACGGTACACCTCACACCTGGGTGGTATGATGCATGTATTAACGTTTGTACTATGTAAAATTGGAATCTCAAATTTTTGGTTATTTAACCAAAACGAAAGACGATCATTTGCATAATTTATGTTGCATCTGTATGCTTTGAGAAAATCTTTGCCAAGAATGGCATCAGAGGGGATGTTAAAATTGTCTGGAACGACATGTAATGTATGTTTAAAAAAGTAATTGGATGTTGTTAAATTCGTTGTTATTTTTCCAAGAGTCAACACTGTACCTGATGTGACACCTGTTATGTTTATTATATTATCGCTGTCCATGGGCGTATCTTTATTTAAGGCGGAAAGTTTAATTAAGGAGATGTCTGCTTGTGTGTCAACAAGAAATGTGCACCATTTGTGGGAATCGGTACATCCTAACTCAACAAAATCTGTGTAGTTTAAGTTTAAGCAATATATGGACACTTCGCCTTCTTTGTTGGCCGAATTTACTCGGTTTGCTCCCTCAGTGTTCGCTCCTGAGGGGCTTCCGCGTTTAAAGTACGGACATTGGTTTGTCTATTGTTATTGGTATGTCTTGAATTATTGTTATAGTTGTTATTGTTTCTGCCGCTAGGAACTCTTTGAGTTTGTCTCGAGTTATTGTTAGAAAAATGTGCGTTGCTGTTGTGGTTTTGCCTATAACCTCGACTACTGTTGTGACCTCGACTAAAGTTATGCCCATAAGATCCCCTTTGATTGCCACGGTACGATCTAAAGTTATTGCTGGTACGAGCACGAAACGCCAATACCTGTCTTTCTTGTACTTCATTGTTCTGTTCAACGATTAATTTTGCTACAACATCTTTTGGGTCTTTAAAATGGGTTGAGGCAAGGATTGATTTAACTAAGCTTGATTTGGCATTTAGTCGGCAAACGTTGACAGTTTGCTCGACTGCCATCTCGTGAGCTTTTGCTTGTGTTATGCCTTCAATGATTAAAGAACGTTCAAGAGCCTCTGATAGTTCTTCTACACGTTTAGAAAAATCCGAATAATTATTGTTGCTTACATGTAGGGCTGCGATTTTTCCTGCAACAACCTTTGAGTTGTCAGGCTTTATTCGTGCTCGTAGGGAAAGTTTTATATCGTTGGTAGATGAAATACTCGTAGGAAGAGCTTCTCGAGCTTTTCCTTCCAGTTTAGATTTCAAAAATGATATTAGCGTGGGTATTAAGTTTTCCTCAGCTAAACTTTCAACAAGATCTATTTTATCTATAAACGATTCGAGAGCCAGTGGGTCCCCGGAATAATTTTCACGAATTATAGACGCACACATTGTTACAAATGATTTTTTTTGCTCTACGGTAGCCATATTTGAATGTTTTAGAAATACTCGCGTTTGGTTCTTTAGTAAATACGTATTGCTTGTCTTGGAAAGCAAGTAAATTATCTAAATTATCTAACGCGTTTAAGGAAGCGTGCCGTTTAATATTTTTTCCGGAAACTTGCAAAGTATCATATACGAATTCGTCACCTGATTCGTAATCTTTAATAATATCTTCACACAGTAATGAAGTAAAATCTTGTGGAACCTTTATTCTGCATTCTAGTTTAGCAAAACATTTGATAAGCTGCTCTCTACAACGTACTATAATATCGTTAATGGATTTTACGTTAACACTTGAAATGTTTTCTAAGTTTAAAGATATAATTGAATTATACGATTCGATAAGTAATTCTTTGTATTCTGTTAATTTTTCTTCTCTTGTAGATAATGGGCGACTTTGTAAAATTCGTTTGGTGATTTTTAAAAATGACTCTTGAGCTTCTTTTGCCCTTGCTTCAATATCACTCATAGCAATTGAATAATTTATCGTGAAAATCCTACACACCCTAATTCAGCTTATTCAAAAAGTGACTTTGCTAATTTATTGTTGTTTTTCATTTTAATATATTTAAACTATTGGTTTAACAAAAAGCCCTAGTAATTTTTTCTTATTCTTTATATGTATGTATGAATTGTATGTAAAAATGTTGTATTTAATTTATTAATATATGTACAATGTTAGTAATTTAACTTAGCTGTACCACTGTAACTCCTCTTCGCTGTTTTGTCTGTTGTTGTCTCTGCCGGTGTTTACTGGTTTTACTTCATGCCTTCGTTGTTGTATCGGTTGACTCTTTGCTGCTCTTGCCGAATATCGCTTAGCTGTTGCAACAGCCGATTTGCGCTCTGACTTCCGATGTTTTGCATATTTAATGTTTGTTGTATTGAAAGTAATAATTTTTTCTTGATGTTTTAATTTTGCATTAAATGTGTACATAAGTAACTGTTGCGTATTTTATGTGTATATATAGGTATTTCTTTCCCGTTTTGTGCCGTCTATTATATGTTTTAAGTACATTGACTTTGCCGGCTCTAAAATTCTTACGGTTTGTATATTACATTTAGTTGATTTTTACATATTTGTATACCCGTGTTTGTTGTTTTTGTTTTCGTACTTCATGTAGTTGTAATTTTTGTTTAGCAATTATTCACTTTTTAAAAATTGTTAAAGTGTTATCTTTTATTGTTGTTGCCTTCTATTAGCTGAATTTTTTCCATTTTTTCTCTGTTGAACTTTTTAATAATTTAATCGTTGTAGTTTTTATATATTTTTTAACTTTCATGTGATGTTTGTGTACATATGTACTGCTTATTGCACACCACTCTGTTCGCCTTTACATATTAATAAAGTATTTCTGCATACGTATATATGCATTTTTTTTTGTTTTTCTGGACTTTTCGTCTCTTTTTTAAATACACACGTAATTTTCTGGCACTGACCTCCAGTGGTTGTGACGCAAATTTTGCGTGGCTTTTATAAAAAGTAATCTTAAATAGTTTTGTTTGTTGTTTTATTTAAAACACCTTTCCCTCATACACTTTTTAATGACGAATTTTGCAAATTGTATGCAATCAAAACTCAGCATAAATACATATTTTTGCACTTTGTCCAAGCCACTGTTCAGATTTTCAACAGACTGCGCTTTTTGCAAACAAAAGTATTCCAGCGCACGCCCACGACTTGGTCTGCCGCAAATCGGAAGATATCGTTCGTTCTTCGCTATTTATTGCACACGCATTTGTAAGCTATTCGTACTTTTCTTCGTAACCGTTAAAAATTGGCAATAAACGAAATTTTTGGGGCCTTTATATGATATTATAAAATAAGAGCACTTTTTTCTATTATTTAACTTTCAATTACAGATAGTAATTAAATATTTTATGCACAAAAGTGAAATTCTCACTTAGTTAATTGTCTTTTAAACGTTTTTTTTTCTTTTGTTTGTGTTGTACTACTGTCGCGGTCGCCATGTACAGTCGCCGTGTACAGGTACTTACTTTTATAAATGCGAACTAAATTAAATAAGCACTGCACGGCTACAAGGTTCTGCTGAGACTGAGTTTATTAACTTTAATAGACAGTTACAGAGTAGCTGATTAATGTATGATTGGTACAAAGAGAAATTAGCGGTAGAATATAAATATATGATACTTATGTTATAAAGGCGTTAACAGACTATAGCTTTAAGTATGTTCATGTTATTCTAATTTATATGCGGTGGCACTACAC
>JARSSU010018845.1:0-26316 GCA_029619165.1 Eurosta solidaginis
TTGGAATTTGCCAGCTGTGCTTGACTTTTTGTGTGATGAAACATGTGGGCAAATATCCATAGCAACAGAGCACCGAGGTTCTTTCTTTGCCATAAATAAAAAGATACATCAAGCTACATGGCTGTTTTCTTTCCCCACCTCTGTCTCACTTGATTCGAAAAACGAAATAAAAAATACGCTAGCAACAGATCGATCACACTTGTGGGTTAGACGGAGGCATCATTTGGCCTCCCTCCTTTTCCAAGGTTTTAAGACTTTCAGTGCGCACGACCGAGGATCCCTACATTCGGACTCAGGACCATTATCTCGTTTGCAGCCGAAAAAAAAAAAAAAAAAAAAACGCGACATCTACGTCACCACGCCTCAAACGCCCCCAACGCGCCCTTCTTCTCTACCCTCTAAAACCAAAGGAACAAAAACAACAAGGGTGGGCAACACAAAGGGAAAAGCTTTAAGCTTTATTAGAAGGGAAGAAAGCTTTAGACGTCGAAAAAAAAAAAAAGCTTTTTTCAATCACAACACATTAACTGAAATGATTTCGCAATCGACTCTCACACCACCTGCTCTCTCTAGAAGCCACACTCATCCTGAAGGAAAAACAGAAGAGTGGGGAAGCCATATTTTCAAAGCCACTTACGTACTTGCCGACGAGGAAAAAAATTCGTTACGGGTGAGCGGACCCACGAACAAACAACTGCTATTATGAGAAGGATGCGCCCGCCCCGCGTTTTTTGCAACCTGAATAGAAAAGGACGCTGGGCCTACAGGGCTAAGTTAAAAGGGTATGAGCGGGAGGGGGAGCGCCGCCGACACCAAGGTTGTGAGAAAAAAAAGGAAGCGGAGACCGCCTTTCAGGAAAGGAAAAAAGCAGAAAGCAGAAAGAAAGGCGTGAGTGGGGAGGGCGCTTGAGGCGCCGCTTTGAGCCTGTCTGCTTAGCTACCAGGGATGGAGATACGACCCAAAAATTTTACCAAAAAATACGGCGACAGACGGAAACGGAAGGTTTTTTTTTAGAAGACCCGGGGGCAAACTCCTGTTGTAGTAACGAAAACGGCGACCTTGTAAACTTATTGTGTCCAGAGAGGTGTTCGATTATGGAGGGGAACACCTTCTTATGTTCTCCTTAATGGAAAAAAATGGCAAGCAATTTCAGCGCGCGCAGAGATGAAAGAACCGATCCCGCAAATCGCAATCGATGATGATGGAAATATATGTCCCCCCGCCCCCCCCGATCCGCGCACCGAGTATGGACGAAGAGTTTAGGAATAGAATAGCAATAACCAGATTGAAAAACAAACAAGGCGGTGGGCGGTGAATAGATTGCCCCCGGAGCTATCAAGTACGGCCGGCGAGGAGTGGTTTTGGTATATTTAAAGCGCAATGCAGCAGGAAAAAAGGA
Organism: Eurosta solidaginis; assembly: GCA_029619165.1. NCBI lineage: Eukaryota > Metazoa > Arthropoda > Insecta > Diptera > Tephritidae > Eurosta > Eurosta solidaginis. The sequence continues at coordinate 1,400 of JARSSU010018845.1, forward strand.
AAAGAAAAAAAAAAAGTGCATGCTCGACGGTTTGAAATCTAAAGTGTTCTTTGCCCCCAGTCACAAGAAGGGGGAGTGAGGGAGATGATGATACTGATAAAATGCACCAACTATCGTGGAATAAGCTTCTCAATATCGATATAAGGTGCTTTCCAAGTGTATTAGTGAGAAAAAGATTGAAGCCACCGTTGAACCGGCTGGATTGGACCTTATCAGTGCAGGCTAATACCTGGTAAATTCTACCATCGACCAGATTTCACAATGCGCCAAATCTTGGAAAAAAAAAAAAAAAAAAAAAAAAAAAAAAAAAACTCGTGAATGTTGCAAAAAGGAAAAAAAAAAAAAAATGGAAAAAAAAAAAATTGAAAAAAAGAAAAGAATCGACACACATCACCTCTTGCGGTCTCTTACTTTAAAAGCCCGCCCTTCGACCAGCACGAAAAGGAGCTTAGATCTATATGCCGCTCTAAGCTGATCTGAATTTGGTTTCCCCTCGCCAAAACTTCTACAGCGCTGTGCAAAATATCGTGCGCAACACATCAGTCGGTAGAATTGGAAGCAAGGTCCCCCTATCGAGCAGACGTTCGAAAATAAACGAGGTTTTCAGGACCAGGGTGGGGTGACCCCCTTCCCATCCACATTCTACAACACTTCAGATACAAATGACAACTGTCCCCCGCCTACCTTATTCGTGACAGATTTCTTAATTTGATTGCTCTTGTGGAGGAAATTATACTAGCTTGCAGAACTTACCGCACTGGAACAATATTACTATAAAAAGCGTGCTGAATTACTGGCATATGATGATGTGTCATTGATATCATCGCCCTAAACACCCGCGCCGCGCTGTTAGCTCTGCTTATTTCAAATAGGAAAAAGAGAAAAAAAAAAGAGAAGAAGAGGCACAAAGAAAAACAAAGATGGGTTTTTTTGATGGTTGAATGAGGACAACCCAAAAGAAGTACTGCTGTCTATCGAGCCAAAAGAGTAGCGGCATATGCGCCTTGGCACCCACGTTACGTTGGGCAGCCATAATTTCGAAATAGTAAAAGACTTCGTTATTGGGAACCAGCATCAACACTAGCAACAACATCAGCACTAAAATCAGCCCAGCGAAAATCAATCTTGCCAATAAATGACTACTTGGACTAGGTAGGCCAATTGAAAAGTAAAGGCCTCTCTCGGCGAACGAAAATCATAATCTACAATCACTTATCGTACCGTCCTGCTATATGGGGCAGACGCACATGGACCATGCCAACAGCATATGAAAGCGGCTTTGGGATACCTCGGACCTCTTTGGGGGCTTTGGGAGTGAAGGTTCGGCGAGGGAAAAGAAGAAAACAAGTTTATTCGAAAGATTTATGGGACCTCTAGCGTTGGCGACGGATGGCGAGGCCGAAGACAGAGTAGGCGAGAAGTAAAGTAAAGACAAGTATCCGAAGGAAGATTAGACGAAGTTAGAGAAGTAGAGAAGTTAGGGAGTAGAGTTACGCACATTTGGCGAGTACCGGGAAAAGAAGATTTTTTTAATGAAAGTACGAGAAGATTTAATGATGAGCTGTACGAGCCGATACGCAGACACCAACATAGTGTCCAAGCGAAGTAAATTAAAACGCTAGCGGCTTTCTTGCGCTCATCTGACTAGGCCATAATGTCAATGTTATGCGAATGAAAGAGATGCCCGGCCACCCAAGAAACCAAGAAAAAGAAAGTGTTTCTATCGGAACCCGCCTATGGAAGAAAGAGAAGAGTGGTAGCATAGTTTAGTTAGAGGGCGGGGCGGTGCGGCCCCCCCCCACTCCGTTTGGAAGGACCATGTGGGGGGGAAAAACGGTTTTTTTATTTAGACTCCCTTTTTGGACCAATTCGGCGCCGGTTGGCGGATTAGACCGGAGCGAAAGGAGCGAAGAAAAGGAGCACAGGAGAGCACTCTGGCGCCCCCCCCCTTTCCCCCTTGTTGGACGACGGCCATAACCGTTTTTTAGTTTTTTTTTTTTAGACAGTTTTAAGCGCCCCCCAATATTTAAGTAAGTAAAGTAATGTAATTACAATAACAATGAAATTCATATGTAGAGATGGAGCAACTTGTCCCCATCAATCCAACGTGGGCTTACGGCCTATATCGATCATTAATAAACCCACAATTCTTATCGGTTTGGTTCGCCTCGTCGAAACCGCCGGCTTTCGCTGTTCCATTCCTGAAAATAGTCATCCACACCAGGTTTTGTTTCTCCAGTTTTGTTGTGTTTTTTTGTATAAGGAAGGTAATTTTTTTTCTTTTTTAAATAATTAAAGATACAAACGGTTGGGCGGTCGTTTCCGGTTCGTCGTCTCCCCGCATTTGTCATTAATCCTTTTTTCTTGACATATTCCAAAAAAGCCATATTTTTATTGCTCCAAGTTGGATAGTCTCTCCTCCATCAGTTATTCGTACCCGAAGTTAAGAAAAGTTTTGCTAAACGAAGTTTTGGAAGTTTGCTTTTCGAAAAATAAGAATTCTTTAACAAAGTACATTACATTTCGTTTTTAGTCAATAAATTTTCAATCCAAAAAAAGAAAAAAATCAAAAGGTCTTCTTTTTTCTTCTTTAATTATGATATACGTACAAACTAAAATTCAGGAAAGTGGAAAAAAATGGGAAAAAGTTGTATTTTTTTTTTAAAAAACATACGATCATTATTCAACTTACATATTTCATTTGCATATGCATAATGCATAATATTTAATATAAAAGCTTTTTCTCCACCTCGGGGTGGTATCCTATGTCTGGTTGGTGTGTATGCCTATATAGTTGTGTTTGTTTTGGCTTATGAGTACACATATATTGCTTTTTTAATATGTTTCATTTAATTTATGAATTTTTTCATATTTAGTTTGTGTATAGAAATAATCATAAAGAAAATTATGGAATTTTTCTTATCATATCTTTAATTCAGCATTCAGCATAACATATGTGTTTAGCATACAAATTTGTTTACCAATTATGGTATTTGTTATTTCATTTTTAATATTATTTTATAATATTTTATTATCATTACTATTAGACTTAGCCTATATTCCTAATGTTAGCAAAAGCAGTTATTCATGCACTACTTCAGTTAGTATGTGAAATTTTATCTCATCTAATGAGTCGTATATTTCTTTGCGTTTGTGTTTTGTATAACATACATTATGTAAACAAGCATGTGATTTATGTGCATTTGATTATGACTGATGTAAAATATTTATAGTTTTTCTGTAAATTGGGTAAGTTTTTAATGAGTGATATTTTGGTGTTATGTACCTCGATTGTGATTAGTTGGTTGGTGGTTCTATGATGGGTTGTCTTTGCGTTGCTTGTTTTTGTTTTTATCCTCACCCTCTTATGTTAACACTTTATTGAAATTAATGCATTATTTCATATAGTTATTTATTACTATCATTTTTGTTGTTTCAAACTTCTTAGCTTCATGTATTATTAAAATCACTTCCATTCTGCTTACTTCTATCAAAATATTTATATTATAGTTTTAGAATTGCTTAATCCGACTAAATATAAAAGTAGTGTCTTTAAATATGATCCAGCATATCCCACTGACACTACTGGAATACTTCCTCAGTAAGGTAAATTTGCTTGAGGTATTGTGATATGGGTGTTTTTAGAGGGTTCCACTAAGTATGACAAAAAAATTTCTCTCTAACCACGATGATTGAGTTAATACATTTAAGGCTGCTGATATTTCTAGCTGTAGCTAATATGCACCCGATAATTTTCATTCAAGCTTTGTAATATCTATAATAATTATGCATTACACACCAATATCTTTTTATTGCTTTTACTTTATACTCAACATAGCGACGACAATAGTCTATCAACCGACACACTGAACTTTCGCGCTACTTTTTATCGTTACTTTCCTGTGTTTTTACCTGCTGTTCACTATTCTTGGGTTGGAGCTATGTTTTGTTTAGGTGTATTAGCAATTATTTCCCTGTGTCAATCGCTATAGATATCATGGTGTAGATCATTATCACTATGGAATATGTATGTGGACTAAACATCTGCTGGATTGTGATATCCCGTAAGATTTATGAACCAGTAATGAACTCATCACGTTGGAAACTAAGTATAAAGAATACCTTTTTGACCTGATACACGAATTAGTCGCGGGGTGGGGCTTGGGGGGTTCTGTTTTTGGTGTAAGTGTTTGTTTTGTAAAACTTTTATCCACACGATTTGATTTAGATATAGATATGAGCTGGAGATAGCATTGTGGGTGTAAATTCACCCTGTATGGACCAGAGATGGAACGGCGTGTGAAGGCTCAATTTACATAATACTTTTGCGTCAAAACAATTTTCATAGCGAAGCGCTAAAAGCATGTTTTGGCTGTTGTTTTGAATCAATGGAGTCTTGCAATACCAGTGCGATGATTCTCTCACCATATATGAGTCTACAAGGTAACTTGTTTTTCTTGTAGAAAAAAGAAAAAGATAGATTGTGGTATCTACTTGAAAGGGGCTCGGGTGCTCCCTTGGCCAAATGCGAGAATTTGATTTGTTATTATGGTGCAAGTGCATGATTGGCAGTCTATTTGGGAGCTTATGGGAGCACCGAGTGCGTATATTAATAACTAAACTTGTTATGACGTTGGTGTTTTTTGCTGAATGCATATGTCATCCGCTTCTTCTAAGTAATGATCACATGTGCTAAATTTCCCGTTATTTATTTGTCAAATGCAGTCTCAGGCCAGCGTGTAAAAATTTTTAGAAAAGATTTGGAGTGAAACTTCGCAAATGTCATATGTACCGGGTGCTGTGTAAATGATAAGTGAGGTCGCATTAGAAAGTCGTACATTGGTGGACGTAGAAAAATATTGCAGGCTTGATATAAATGGCTGAATACAATTATGTGTAAAAATCTCAGAGTGCTACTTAAATATATAAAGTGTATACCAGGTATATGTGTTACATGATACTTTAAATAGTAGATATATATATGATAATTAGCTACTTACAATTAGGCTTAAGTAAGTTTGTTTTAAAAAACACTGTTGCATTACAATTGTGTGATGTACCAGCGTCTCGTGATCTTGTTCAATAAAAATGAAATTAACTAATTTAACTCATTGTATTGAATGACGCTTGATGTAAAAACACACGTGGTGAGATAGTGGTGTGTTGATTTGAGTCATAAATCTGAAACCTTTTGCAATGGATTACGTAAATGAATAAATACATATTTGGTTTTAAATAACTGGTTTTTGTGATTGACGAATAGGGCGCGCAGAAGAACTGGGGTTCATTTTAAACAGCGAGTTAGGTCAAGCACTTACACAAAAACACAAACAATTAAGGAAGGCCTAACTAATGTCTCGGGTTTCTAGTGTATGTAACCGACCATACATAGTCAGTCTGAGAGCGTTTGTGCGGGACAAAATAAGGACATAATCACCATGTAGAAAATATAACGTAGTAACCCTGGAATGTATTTGTCTAATGACTTATGGAGTATCAAATGAAAGGCGTTAATGCAGTATTTTCAGAAAGGGGTGTGGGCTTAGTTCTATAGCTTTGCGACGCTTTTCGATATATCGCGCAGAAAGGTGGACAGGAGTGACTCTAGAATGGTGTTTGTCCGCGATGTTATGGTGACACGCTATGCAAAATTATGAAGGTGTGTTAATGAGTATTTATATAAAGGGACTTTTAGTTTTTTGTTTTATAGTGTGGCACCTAGTTACCTCTGACTAGGCCTTTAGTTCTCATATTGTGGACGCGCTTTTCGGTTTTGTATATATGCGCCAGAAAGGGGGACCTGGATAGTGACTCTAGGTATGTGTGCTTGTTACACGATATATAGGTATCAAGACGTGAAGAATAAAGGTAGTTAGCGAGTATTGTTAGAATGTAGCACGCTGTTGGCCTTAGTTCTTATAGGTGGACGCCCTATAGCATTAGATGCGTCATACCACCTAGGTAATACCGTTGCGGCATTGTACGCATCATGAACTCTGATCGCGCCAAATACATTTGAGTAATAATCATATTACTCATATTATACAACATAAATTGTTGGACTAATACGCAGCGGTTGTGGCTAACATCATGTGGAATGCCTGAATATGAAAATCCCCGCTGCATTGTCGTCACCGTCTCAATCAAATTCTGCTCTATTATTTACATACAACCATAATGGTGAATTACACACAATACGCACATTGATCTGACTGACTTGTGCGCAAGTCTATGCATACAAGAGCCTACATGTATGCATAGCATTAACAAATACTGCCATTGATCTGCTGACGTTGCAAGCAGGCATACACAATCTACATGTATGCAAGCAGGCATACAAACTCTACATGTATCGCAAGACATGCATACAAATGCTACATGTATACAAAGCATGTATACCCACCATCATGTATGCATACCCCATTAGCAATGTACATATTTTAGTTTATTAGTATTAAGATAATTATGAATGTATGGTTAAGTAAATAACTATAAAAGGGAAAGAATTATTTAATAAAAAAATTAATGTTTGACTACCAAACCTTTCACATCTTTTATTCCAAATCAAACATTTCATGGCGATCCTGCCAGCTTGGTCAAGTATTAGCAAAACTGCTGAAGACCTTACTGGAGGAAATCCTGGATATAAAACTTAGCAGGATTGCCTATTAACATTTCATGGCGATCCTGCCAGCCTGATCTTAAATCAGCTGAAAATTTGCTCTTAAGCAAAATTAGCTAAAGATCTTGCGGAGGAAAAGATCCTGCCAGTTTCATCTGCAATAAGCATAAGAATTTGCTGACCAAGCAAATATCGCTTATAAAAGATTTAGCTGCTCAGAGATCCTGCTCAAGAAACTTTAAAAAACAAAGTATAAAAAAAAGTTAATAATTTTACCATCCGGGCAAAAGTTGAAAGGTTCCTGATACAAAGGATCTACAATCTGCTATCACAGCACAAATACAATTAAAACCAAATCAAATATCTGCATGAGGGCAATGTTATCAACCAAATAACGAAGAAAACAAATGCAAAGGCAAATAATATGAGGAACAAAATTTAGCAACAGCAGTGACCAAGATGAATAAAGCATAAGGCGAAGTGGAATAAATGGATTTAAAGGACAAATTTTAGAAAAGGCAACCAAGGATGAATAAAGCATAATGCGAAGTGGAATAAACGGGATTGAAAGGACACATTTTAAACAGCAATATTCTGCAGGAACCATTGGTGGCATAACCGGCTGAAAGCAGTACTAATAAGTATATTTAGAAATAAATTGGGCGGCCTTTACGGACGCTAAACCATTTGCAAAAACGAGAGTTTTTGTTTAGAATTTTTTTTTATAAAAAAAATAGGACTTGTAGAAAAAAAATAATGTAAAATTTAAACTAAAACAAAGTATGTACGAACAATTTGTTTTGAACTTGAAAAAAAAGGATCTAATTTGTTAAAATTTGAAGTAAAATTTTTATGGAAAAAAGAAGTAGGAGGAAAATTAAAAATTTCTTATTCGAAAAAAAAGACAGTTCACATATCCTCTAAGAAAGCCCATAGAAACATTTAATAAGGTTTAAAAATTAAAATCACCATAACTACTAAAATGCAAAGAAACTCCTCAGATCTTCCTCTCTTTTGGTGGAATGAAAATACCGACAAACTAGGGACCTACCCAAAGAATTAGAGGGTTTAAAGAAAGTGTGGAAGATAATAGGTATGGAAAGGGAACCCACAATTGAGGACATTATAAACCCCACTACCAGGGAAGAGGAAATAATGCGTATGAGCCCAAGGCATTATGGTAGCCATAGCTGGCTACGAGGTAGGTAAAGAAAGCTCTGAAACAACAGATAACAAGATAATCAAGTATGAGCCACCAACTAAGGTAAATACAGAAAATACTCCGAACATCCAGATGTTTGGTTAGCAGTTATAGGTTGTGTATTCATGCTATTGATCATCACAATAGCTATGATGCTCAAAAACTATATGAAGCACAAATTTAGGCAGGTAAAACCCGCCACAAACTCGTATCTAAGAAACACCAGTTTTTTGCAACCCATTACCTAAACCAAACCCAAAGCTGAGGAAGAGCGATAACATTCAAATAAATCTTAAATAGTAAACCTAAAATGTCACAATCGACAGTAAAGGCAACCCTGCCTAAAGCGAACAGCAAATCAAAAATTCGCAAATTTCCTTTGATGGCTCCTGACAAAAATAGTCATGAAGCAATATAAATTCTAGGACAGTGGAAATAGGCAAAAACTAAGAACAAGAAAAATTTAAAAACCAGCCCATAACAACAAAAAAAGAAAAGAATGAAGAAAAGTCCCAAAGAGAACCTATAAAATATAAGTGAAGCGCTATATAAATTTTCAGCAATAAGACATGTCGCGCTCCTAAAATGGTAGCGTAAGAAATACAAGCACCTGATTGTAGATGATAAAAATTGACTTAGGACAATTACTTATCAGGCTGTACACACGTTGTACAAATGCCGCCAATCCAGGACTTGAAATTTTTAAGGAAAACACAGTTGTCCTGAGGGAAAAATTGGTGAAAAATAATTGAATATTTACTCGAGTAGGCAAATTTAAATAATAAAGTAGGTACCCAAATTCTCTAAGATCAAACAATTGCACAAACCCAAAAAGGTTGTGAAAGTGACAAATCCCGGTATAAAAATAAAAATAAATTCTTCATAAAAGTCATGACGATTCTGTCTTGGTGGTCGCCGCAGAAATCACATGACAAATAAGATCCAAAAATATTGCTGGAAAATAGGGAAATTATTAAAAATTTAAAGATACGAAACTTTTTTTTTGCACCCACTGTACCTTCCACTTATCCATTAATAAAACTACCCCGCTCTTCCATCAGCGAACCCCTCTATTATATATACAATTTATTACAGAGTTACCTAATTATGAAAAAAATAAGGTCAAGTGATTCCTTTTTCATAAGGTCATATTTTACATATTAGGAAAGATTCTACTTTAGCCCCAATAGATTAGAAAATATTAATACCAAAATTTTTTTTTCTCTAACCCTAGGTAGATAAATAATAAAAATTATTCAACAAATTATATACATAGAAAAATTTCGATAGGAAAATAATTGCATAAGTTACTAAATAATAGTAGGATAAAAATGGTAGGAACTATAAAAATAATTTAGAAACTAGTAATAGAAACAAGAAATAAGGAATTAGTAGTCCATCTAAGATATCTCTTGGAAATAATCTAAAAATAAATATCCAATCTACTCAGTAATAATTAGTATCTAAGCAATTGAAAACAAATCTTTTTTCTGCTTTATATTTCCATATAAATATTAGAAAATAATTTAAAAAAAAAGCGGATTTTAGATGGGTCGACACATTTAAAATCCAGCTATAAAATATATAAATAAATACAATAAGTAAAATAAGTAAAATAATCACTAAACTTAAAATTTTGAAAAAAAAAGGGATATGCATAAAATGTAAACAATAAAAATATCAAGGTCAGCAAATCAGAAGCAAAGCAAACAACATCTTTCACTACAATATCAGGTTACAGTAAAATATCAAAATCATTGAAAATACGACAAAGAGTCTTATACAATTGTTCACAAAACAATTATATAACCCTCTTTTTCTAAGGCGGATGGTGTAGCATTATGCGTCATACCCACCTATGTAATACACTTGCGGCATTACGCATCATGAACTTCTATGCCAAATATATTTTAGTAATAATCATATTACAATATTATACAACATAAATTATTGAACTAACCCAGCGGTTAGCTAACATCAATGGAATGCCGAATATGAAACCCTTGTCCGTTCACAGCTAATAAATTCTGCTTATTATTTACATACAACCAATAATGGGAATTAACCAAATACCCACATTGATCTGCTGACTTTTCACGCATGCATACAAACCTACATGTATGCATAGCATTAACCAAATTACTCGCATTAATCTGCTGACGTTGCAAGCAGGCATACAAATCTACATGTATGCAAGCAAGCATACGAATCTACATGTATGCAAGCATGCATACAAATCTACATGTATGCAAACATGCATACAAATCTACATGTATACAAAGCATGTATGCAAACCTACATGTATGCATACCCCTATTACCAATGTACATATTTTTAGTTTATTAGTATTAAGATAATTATGAATGTATAGGTTAAGTAAATAACTATGAAAGGGAAAGAATTTATTTAATAAAAAGAATTAATGTTTGACTACCAAACCTTTCACTTCTTTTATTCCAAATCAAACATTTGACGCCTTTTCGAGATATCGTCATAAAAGTGGACCAGGGGTGACTCTAGAATATGTTTGTACGATATGGGTATCAGATTAAAGGTATTAATGAGGGTTTTAAAAGGGAGTGACCCTTTGTTATATATGTGAAGGCGTTTTCGAGATATAGACCAAAATGTGGACCAGGCTGACCCAGAACATCATCTGTCGGCTATCACTAATTTATTTATATATGTAATACCACGAGCAGTATTCCTGCCAAGATTCCAAGGGCTTTTGATTTCGCCCTGCAGAACTTTTTCATTTTATTCTACTTAATATGGAAGGTGTCGCACCCATTTTGCAAAGTTTTTTCTAAAGTTATATTTTGCATCAATAAACCATCCAATTACAAGTTTCATCCCTTTTTTCATATTTGGTATAGAATTATGGCATTTTTTTAATTTTTCGTAATTTTTGATATCGAAAAGTGGGCGTTGTCATAGTCGGATTTCGGCCATTTTTATACCAAGATAAAGTGAGTTCAGATAAGTACGTGAACTAAGTTTAGTAAAGACATATAGATTTTTGCTAAAGTTATCGTGTTAAGGGCCGAGCGGAAGGACAGACGGCCGACTGTGTATAAAAACTGGGCGTGGCTTCAACCGATTTCACCCATTTGCATAGAAAACAGTTATCGTCATAAATCTATGCCCCTACCAAATTTCGCAAGGATTGGTACATTTTGCTCGACTTATGGCAAAAAAAGTATTCTAGACAAATTAAATGGAAAAGGGCGGAGCCACGCCCTAAAATATATTCGCAATTTTTTTGTTCCACGGATAGTTCACGGCAAATTCATGGCAATTTTCTCAATAGGTAATTTTTTCCAAGTAAAAGTTGTCTTGCCAACTTCAGAGAGGTAACTACATACCTTTCTTCAAACGTGTTTGGCTCCATGAATAGTATTTAACTTCAATACCACCATTCCTTAGGTTTTCGCGTATATCACTTGAGATTTTTTGAAAATTGGTCATAATATTTTCACCTCGTCGATGCATATATTTGTGGTCAACGACAACGGCTAGACAAATAGCCAAAGAAAAACTTATTATTTACTCATCTACTTATTGAATCTTTTAAAATTTATTAAAATGTTACCCGAAGAGGCATTCGCAGTGAGAAACGAAGAAAAGTCATTGGCCTCAGCTCCCTCTGGCTGTAGCAGCAGCAGGCCCAAAGGCGGCATAAGTAGCAGCAGCAAATGAAAGTGTGGGAGTGCATCGTCTTCTACGTTGGCAAACTAAACCTTAACTGAGAACTTGAATGCATACGAAGCGTATTTTAAATCAAAATCAAGTACGAAAGAAAAAAAATTGTAGGAATTAAAATATGGAAAGAGGAATCGTATAAAAAGTGTGAAAGAAAAATGGTATTAATTTCGGATTGCATTTTGCGTGCACCTGCATAATACGTTGATGAAATGCTTTAACAGCATTAGGAAGGTTCGTTTTTGTGACACTATAATATCTTAATAGTTCTGAGAAGATTTGCTTACAGGACCTTATATTCGATGCTAAGAAGGCACACGAAAATTGTAATCGCTAACATAAAGTAGAGCCATTTGTATGCATGGGCTTTACTAACTCCTCGACAGCATACATGAATATCTTCGCATGCAACTCTATCGTTTTCAGCTCTCCGTTCGGGTTCAACGTTTCCCCCAGCTGCTTCATCACTTACAGTTTCAATAGGGTTGGACCAAAGAGACATGTATGCTAGAGACATTGGTTCCACCTTATGTAATACGTCTCCTGGGAAGTCTGCTCTCTTCAATTTACGAGCTTCGGGACTTTGAGAAGGGGGCTCAACGGGATTATATCGGCATAAAACTTTGCTGACCGACGACCGTGAGTAGCTATTTATGCTCATCTGGTTTAAATGGCTGAACTGTTTTGCGCCAAATTTCTTCATAGTTTCTACGAAAATGTCGGTTAGATGCCCAGATTTCTGAGGATGAGGAAAGTGTTTTGTTGAGCATTTCGGTTCTCTTTTTATGGGTAATATGCCCACCTCACTGCGTAAGCGACATAAGAACACATTTTTGTGCCAGTACTGGTTAATTAATTTTATTACACTTGTTTTTTTTTGAAATATCGAGGGTTGGGCTAGCTTAAGTTTAAACTAGCCCAATCTATATGCCCAATCAAAAACGAAAACGTATTTAATTACACCATATTTAATGCTAATTTAATACGGGTTAATTAAATTTATTACACTTGTTTAAAATAAAAATATCGAGGGTTGGGCTAGCTTAAGAGACTTGGAATTTGCTACCACTCTGAATTTTGGGTACAATTGCGGCTGCTTCCTTGCCGAAATGCAGGTCAATGCCATCGACGTAGATGTTCAATATTTGTCACGACCCTGTAGTAAAATAGGTCGCCGAAAACTTGGTATATAAAGCATAAGGGCTAGGACGAGACTACAGTTTGTTGAGCCCCTCTCGGTACAGTAACAGGCTTTGTATACCAGATTTTACGGAAGATTGCGATAGAGATGAATTTTATATTAGCTACGAGTTAGAGTTTGTGTTTAAGCACGGAATACATCAAGCGGGATCATATTTAGTTCCTCCGCAGTGGGCTGGAAAAACGGTCCGATGTATGAAAAGTGAACATATGCGTTGTTTGTTTTTGCAACATAAATGAAATACCAACATTTGGTTTAAGGGCGAGCAATTGTTGGTAATGTGTTCAGGTTCGCATCCATTTGCATTCTCGTAACACATATCGGGTCCACGACCTTTACCGTTCTATATAAGTATTTGAAGTACCCTCACCTTAGCTTTTAGTGCTTCTTGCCTTAGCATATTTGGTTTCGCTGTGCATATGCGCTTATTTTATGTTTTGGGCTCCAATGACTCTGGAAATATCATTTCCTTGTCCTACTACCAATGTATTATGCGGCATTTCGAGATAAGAAATTTCATTTCGTTCATGTTCCAAATATCAGAGCTGAGATCAATATATGTATTTGTTGCTCCGCATGTGCCTTTCAAAGTTCGCGGGCCATCTGAGGTTTGTTAAATGAGGCTACGATTCCTAAGACAGTTGTAGGGAGCATGGGCGGTCATCATATATGCCCATTTTGTGCTTTGGAAACTATTTCCTTTGCCTAAGGTTGCTAGGAGGGCTACTTCTCTGTATTCCGTGTTTGCGTCCTCAGCGGTTTTTGTTGTTGTAGAGATAAAGACACTCCCCGAAGGTTTTGGATAGTGTTACGGTTATTGAGATCCTATGAAATATTGAGTAGTGCTTGACGGTTCATTAATGTCATATTTTGTTTGAAGCACGTTATACCTCAGATTTTGTTTAAACAATGCCTCATCTTAACACAAACTCGAGAACAAATAGCTGAAGTAGAAGGTTATGTGAATGTTTTTTATTGGGCACGAAAACCAAAAACCGATCACTTGGATAATTTAAGACGGCTCGCTCTAATATGTTTGCTTGGTCGGATTATCAAATTAATATTTAACGAATGAATGAAATCCAATGGAAAATATGCTCAGTAAAGTGTGATTGGAGTGGGTAGCGGCATGTGTCTAGGATATACAGCAAATGAAAAGCTATACAGACAGAAAAATCAAATCGGCAGATTCAATCGATTTCCAGACGGAGTGCCAACCGATTCTTTTGTTGAGCCTAATCGAATTTTGTCCGTTTCTGCGACCAAAAATAAATATCATCCTTAACCGAAAACAATTTACGGTTACTCTTAGGAAAATTATTCACCTGTTACTCGTCCGCTGGACTACTCGACGCTTTATGTGAACATCAATTGAGGGCAGGGCTCTGCATTCCATAGCACAGTTGCGGACTTATTGCGCATGGGAAAGGGTAATCACTTTCAAGTTTTACAGGCCCATGCTTTGGTTGCAAGTTGTTGATGAAGATGATCTTTTCACTGTTGTGAAAAATATTCCTTTCAATATACATAAGTGAGCGCATACCCACAGAAAATTTACGAAATCATGTCTTCGGATTCCTTTTAGTATACAAGATCATGACGGTAGAAAAATAATATGGAACTCAAGTATTATGGCTCTCAGAACTATCATAGTAATAATAATTCCCAAACATTTTTACCTTCATTATTGAGAGAAGAAAAAAAATATAGTTTATTACTAAAATCCGATTCGAACTATCAGTTTCGCTGGAGCGGCAGTTGTAACCTTGACACAGACTGAGGAAGGGCATATTTGTTTTAAAATTGGTTCTAAATTGTTTCAGGAAAGGAGGTTTAAAATGTCTAGTTGGCCGAGAAGGAACATTAAAGCTAACTCCGCTTACTGAAGCTTAAAATGACTCCAAGGATCTATATATAACTGGCAAGGCTACGAATATTAAACAATTTTAGCCGATTAGCATAAAGGGGTACATTAGTATCTCATTTAAAATCTCTTAAAGCAAAAAGTAAAAACTGTTTTTGAATTGATTTCCGCCCCAGCAGGAAATTGTTTCGCTGTACCAATAAATTTCTATTTCGAGACATTTTCTGATGGTTTTTATAGCGCCTGAAAGAATTTTTGTAAGAGTCGATTAACTGATAATTTTATGAAGTTCATTGAACAAATGTCCTGAGCAACAACGTAATTGATGGGTAGAACGTCGCGAAATTGAATGGAAAATCTACCCACTTAAAAAGATCTTAACGACGCAAGTCGTAAAGAGATTCTATGGAGGATTTAAAAGAGATCAATAATGCATCGAAAAAGGTTAAGAAAATTGTTCCAATTTTACTCCAGAAAGTTTCCAAAGTTTATTTAAAAATTTCATAAAACGCTCCAAATTCAAAGGATTGATATCATTCTCATTAAGTATTCTGAAAAAGCTCATTTCTGAGAAAAGAAGTGTGAAAAATTACCGTTTTACGGCAACTACCTCTTTATTTAATTTTGATTTATTTGGAACCCGGCTAACCACAAACAAATTTATTTATATTTACACAGATTCCAAATGCGTACTTCCAAATGAGTCATTTGAAAGCGTCTACATTGGTCTTATTCTCTTCTCGCTTAATCTTCCCTGCAAAAGTCGATTGCGAGGACACCAAACCATAGCAAGAAAATGCATTGACTCTTTGATTAAACAATATTACGATACAAAAAAATATCACAAATACAATCAGTTTCAGGTAAAATTTTCAGCTTGGCTTACTAGTGAAAACTGCTATTTACAACAAAGATACGTTGTTTAACCATTCGTGTTCTTGTCGGGTTTCTCCAAGTAAGAAAATGCAAAAGCGTATGTTAATCGGTGGTGTGAATTGCATTGACAGGTCGAATGCGATGAAATGCGCTCAAATGAGTCATTACACAATTGCGATTTGTGTAAGGAAATGCCTCGCATTCAGAATTTTTCGCCCAAAATTACGCATTCGGTGCAGTGTAAATGTGATATAACGAACTTTTTCGGAATGTTATCTCATAAGCACTAGCAGTTTCCTTTTTATGACGGTTGACGGGGTCTATTGGGCAAAGTTAACGTTGTAGACTTGATAAACGTCAATGGTCAGTTACCGGAATGCTTTTGGAGCAGCTCTGTAAAGTTGGCATCTTCTCCACCTTTTGTTAAAAGTTATAACAAAAATATTTTTTTTTCCGAAAAAACTCCAAAATAAATGTTTCCCTTTATTGTACAAAATCGCATATCCGTCGTTTGCCATCGTTTGTCCATGTTTGTCCTTATGATTATCCTTATCCTTATGCCCTTATTTTTACAGCAGAAGCCAATCCCGTCTTTACTTGTTATTTTTTTTTAAATTTTTTATGGCTAATGCGTCAAGCTAATGCAAACTCTTAATTAATCAAACGAACAGCTTTTGTTCCACCAAAATAAAAAACTCAAGGCAACTAATTATGCCTTTTGCAGCGAAATGAAAATAGTGCGTATTTGGTAAATATTTATCTATTCTGTTTTCTTTTCAAAGCAACATTTTATTTTTATTTCCCTCACTACGGTTGTCACCTTTTCAAGCAATACAAAACATTTCTAGAGCCTCAAAAAATAATAAATGCCTCTTAACGAAATTCGAAAAAATAATTTATCTGAACTGAGCTGTACAATTCAAACTCACGCTGAATATATAATATTCGGTTACACCCAAACTTAGATACACTAACTTGCTTTTTGTTTGTTTTAATTAGCTGAACAAATAGATTTAGCTCTATCAAAATAACAAATGAAATGTATTTATTGATGTTGTAGCGTAATGAAATGTCGTATTTTGCTGCACTTTTTCAAAACAAAATTTCTTTGCAATTGTTTGTTTTATTTATACGTGGACCAATCCCACAATCCCAAATAAGGTCCATCACGAACCGAAAAAAAAAGTGGTTAGACGGAATGGCTCATCCAAATGAAACGATTTTTTTCATACAGATCCTTTCATGTTTTTACCAGAAACCAATAGATCCAATTTCAACGCAATATCTCAATTGGATCAAACTTCATGGCCAAAAACACACGCAAGTTCACCATAGAAAAGTATAAGTATAGTACTATAAGAGTTGGTTTTAGTTTTTCTATGACAAATTTCTGGTATTATTAACAAAAATGTCCAAATGACCAAATACCTTTCAAATCTGGACATTTAGGAGAATCCACTGCGGTCATTTGGATAATTGTTCCATTGTTAAAGGGCCTGACTTTTATTTGCCCTTAAAATATTAAATTCCGGACTTTTATATTATTTGTGGACTTAAAAAATAAAATTCCGGACTTTCCTTTTATTTTCGGATTTTTAAAAAAAGGTACGAGAAATAAAAAAGATGCTTGATTCGTGATGAGAATGTATGGGGATCACCGAGATACCATTAACTAACTGTCACCTGGGACAATGTTTTGACTCGACCTTTTTCGTGTCAAAAAAAGAAAACTATTGAAATGGGTCCCTGCAAAAAAATAAAAATTATATTCATTGAAGAGCGACCTTTATAAAAAGACTCTATGGCAGTAAAATAGTTTTTAGAAATGTAAATAAACAAAAGTTCGGTTATCTCTACTGATTAACACCCCAGAGACCAGGTCTCTCAAGCTAGCCCACCTTTTCAGCCCAATCAAAAACGAGACCGTACTAAATTGCACAATATTTAATGCTAATTTAATAAGGGCTAATTAAATTTATTACACTTAAACTTAAGCTAGCCCCACCCTCGATATTTTTAAAATACAGGTGTAATAAATTAATTAGCCCGTATTAAATTAGCATTAAATATGCTGTAATTAAATACGTTTTCTTTTTTTGATTGTGCATATGGGTTGGGCTAGCTTAAGTTTGAAATATCTAGGCGACCGAGCTCGGCAATCTTCGATTATGTCGCATAACATACTTTGTTTTTCATGTCATCATTAATCAAACTCCACTTTTTTATATGTACATATATTATATATTTTTACTTACCAATATTTGATTTCCTGAAAAATAGAATTATTAATTTCAAACACAATATTATTACATTCCAAAAACTTGTAAATTTCACGAATGACAACTATCAGTTAGTTTAATTAAATGTCAACTTACTTCCCTAAGCGCCATCTGTGGGTAAGTAGTTAAATGGTTAGATGTCGTTTTCAAATTGAACATATGCCTCTAGTGTTCAACGGAAGCAAATTACCATGGCGTGATATCTTTTTGCTACGGTGAGAAATCTTTCTAATAGTAATATGTGCGAAATTGCAATTATTCATTTCATATTTGACAAAAATATGAATTTAATTAAATATATTTTGCTAGAATTTGCCACGGTATCTCGATATTGCATTTCAATTTTATTAGCGTGTGTGAAATTAAGAAAATTAAGTCGAATCATGTGTAAGATTTGTTTACGAAGATTTTTAAGTTTAATGTTCTCCTTTACAGCTTTAACAGAATATGAGTAAGTAGAGTATTATTTCGTCTAATTACCCCAACCCTAAATGGCAACCCTACTCAAAAATATCCCTATTTTAATACGGAGTGAAATACCTTTCGTTTGATACCCATATCGGCATATGTCATGCAATATTCTTTTTAATTTCGAATAGGTGGCAACCTTGTGAAACATTCTGAGTGTTAGCACCTAGGTGGAAAGTCTTAGAAGGTGATACATTATTTCTGTGCAAAATTTCATTTAAATCGGTTGAGCCGTTCTCGAGATCGTTAAACTTAAGCTAGCCCAACCCTCGATATTTTTATACTCAGTTGAGCAGAGCTCACAGAGTATATTAACTTTGATCGGATAACGGTTGGTTGTACAGGTATAAAGGAATTGAGATAGATATAGACTTCCATATATCAAAATCATCAGGATCGCAAAAAAAAGTTTAACATCGCGGGTTCGAATCGAGCTCAAGGCCTAACAAAAGTTTTTTATCATTATTATTGTTATGATAAATTTTTTCTTAATTGAAAAAATTTTTAAATTAGAATAGAAGAAAGAAAAAATTTAGATAACTGCCAAAGCTCGTTGTATAGATCCATTTCGGGAACTGCTAAATTCCTTCATCGGCAACGTTTTAGGCGCCGCGGTTTTTTGTTTGTCTTCATTAATCCTACTTCTATTCTGGTTCGTGCCAATTGATATTCACAACATAAAAAAAGAAAAAATTTATCATAACAATAATAATGATAAAAATTATTGTTAGGCCTTGAGCTCGATTCGAACCCGCGATCTAACAAATCAGTAGGCCGATATAACAATTGTTAAAAAAATTTTATTGAGCCATGTCCGTCCGCCCGTTAACACAATAACTTGAGTAAATTTTGAGGTATATTGATGAAGTTTGGTATGTACGTTCCTGAGCACTCATCTCAGATCGCTATTTAAAATGAACAATATCGGATTATAACCACGCCCACTTTTTCGATATCGAAAATTTCGAAAAACAGAAGAAGTGCGATAATTCATTACCAAAGACGGATAAAGCGATGAAGCTTGGTAGGTGAGTTGACTTTGTCACGCAGAATAGAAAATTAGTAAAATTTTGGACAATGGGCGTGGCACCGCCCACTTTTAAAAGAAGGTAATTTAAAACTTTTGCAATCTGTAATTTGGCAGTCGTTGAAGATAAAATGATGAAATTTGGCAGGAACGTTAATCCTATTACTATATGTATGCTTAATAAAAATTAGCAAAATCGGAGAACGGCCCCGCCAACTTAAAAAAAATTCTTTTAAAGTCAAATTTTAACAAAAAATTTAATATCTTTACAGTATATAAGTAAATTATGTCAAAATTCAACTCCAGTAATGATATGGTGCAACAAAATGCAAAAATAAAAGAAAATTTCAAAATGGGCGTGGCTCCGCCATAAGTCGAACAAAAATTTACCAATCTTTGTGAAATTTGGTAGGGGCTTAGATTCTGGGACGATAACTTATTTCTGTGAAAAAGGGCGAAATCGGTTGAAGCCACGCCCAGTTTTTATACACAGTCGACTGTCTGTCCTTCCGCTCGGCCGTTAACAAGATAACTTGAGCAAAAATCAATATATCTTTACTAAACTCGGTTAACGTACTTATCTGAACTCACTTTGTATTGGTATAAAAAATTCCCGAAATCCGACTATGACCACGACCCACTTTTTCGATATCGAAAATTACGAAAAATGAAAAAAATTATTTAATTCTATACCAAATACGAAAAAAGGGATGAAACATGGTAATTGGATTGGTTTATTGACGCAAAATATAACCTTAGAAAAAAACTTTGTAAAATGGGTGTGACACCTTCCATATTAAGTAGAATAAAATGAAAAAGTTCTTCAGGGCGAAATAAAAAACCCTTGAAATCTTGGCAGGAATACTGTTCGTGGTATTATATATATAAATAAATTAGCGGTATCCAACAGATGATGTTCTGGGTCACCCTGGTCCACATTTTGGTCGATATCTGGAAAACGCCTTCACATATACAACTACCACCGCTCCCTTTTAAAAGCCTCATTAATATCTTTAATTTTATACCCATATAGTACAAACACATTCTAGAGTCACCCCTGGTCCACCGTTATGGCGATATCTCGAAAAGGCGTCCACCTATAGAACTAATGCCCACTCCCTTTTAAAATACTCATTAACACCTTTCGTTTGATACCCATATTGTACAAACGCATTCTAGAGTCAACCCTAGTCCACCTTTATGGCGATATCTCGAAAAGGCGTCCACCTATAGAACTAAGCCCCACGCCCTTTTGAAATACTCATTAACACCTTTCATTTGATACCCATATCGTACAAACAAATTCTAGGGTCACCCCTGGTCCACCTTTATGCCGATATCTCGAAAAGGCGACCACCTATACAACTACCACCACTCCCTTTTAAAACCCTCATAAATACCTTTAATTTGATACCCATATCATACAAACACATTCTAGAGTCACCCCTGGTCCCCCTTTATGGCGATATCTCGAAAAGGCGTCCACCTATAGAACTAAGGCCCACTCCCTTTTAAAATACTCATTAACACCTTTCGTTTGATACCCATATTGTACAAACGCATTCTAGAGTCACCCCTGGTCCACCTTTATGGAGATATCTCGAAAAGGCGTCACCTATAGAACTAAGCCCCACGCTCTTTTAAAATACTCATTAGCACCTTTCGTTTGATACCCATATCGTACAAACACATTCTAGAGTCACCCCTGGTCCACCTCTATGGCGATATCTCGAAAAGGCGTCCACCTATAGAACAAAGCCCCACGCCCTATTGAAATACTCATTAACACCTTTCGTTTGATACCCATATCGTAAAAACACATTCTAGAGTCACCCCTGGTCCACCTCTATGGCGATATCTCGAAAAGGCGTCCACCTATAGGCCTAAGCCCCACGCCCTTTTGAAATACTCAATATCACCTTTCGTTTGATACCCATATCGTACAAACAAGTTCTAGAGTCACTCCTGGTCCACCTTTATGCCGATATCTCGAAAAGGCGACCACCTATACAACTACCACCACTCCCTTTTAAAACCCTCATATATATCTTTAATTTGATACCCATATCATACAAACACATTCTAGAGTCACCCCTGGTCCACCTTTATGGCGATATCTCGAAAAGGCGTCCACCTATAGAACTAAGCCCCACGCCCTTTCGAAATACTCAATATCACCTTTCGTTTGATACCCATATCGTACAAACAAATTCTAGAGTCACTCCTGGTCCACCTTTATGCCGATATCTCGAAAAGGCGACCACCTATACAACTACCACCACTCCCTTTTAAAACCCTCATAAATATCTTTAATTTGATACCCATATCATACAAACACATTCTAGAGTCACCCCTGGTCCACCTTTATGGCGATATCTCGAAAAGGCGTCCACCTATAGAACTAAGCCCCACGCCCTTTTAAAATACTCATTAACACCTTTCGTTTGATACCCATATTGTACAAACGCATTCTAGAGTCACCCCTGGTCCACCTTTATGGCGATATCTCGAAAAGGCGTCCACCTATAGAACTAAGCCCACTCCCTTTTGAAATACTCATTATCACCTTTCGTTTGATACCCATATCGTACAAACAAATTCTAGAGTCACCCTGGTCCACCTTTATGCCGATATCTCGAAAAGGCGACCACCTATACAACTACCACCACTCCCTTTTAAAACCCTCATAAATACCTTTAGTTTGATACCCATATCATACAAACACATTCTAGAGTCACCCCTGGTCCACCTTTATGCGATATCTCGAAAAGGCGACCACCTATAGAACTAAGCCCCACTCCCTTTTAAAATACTCATTAACACCTTTCGTTTGATACCCATATGTACAAACGCATTCTAGAGTCACCCCTGGTCCACCTTTATGGCGATATCTCGAAAAGGCGTCCACCTATAGAACTAAGCCCCACGCCCTTTTAAAATACTCATTAACACCTTTCGTTTGATACCCATATTGTACAAACACATTCTAGAGTCACCCCTGGTCCACCTTTATGCCGATATCTCGAAAAGGCGACCACCTATAGAACTAAGCCCACTCCCTTTTAAAATACTCATTAACACCTTTCGTTTGATACCCATATCGTACAAACACATTCTAGAGTCACCCTGGTCCACCTTTATGGCGATATCTCGAAAAGGCGTCCACCTATAGAACTAAGCCCACGCCCTTTTAAAATACTCATTAACACCTTTCGTTTGATACCCATATTGTACAAACACATTCTAGAGTCACCCCTGGTCCACCTTTATGCCGATATCTCGAAAAGGCGACCACCTATACAACTACCACCACTCCCTTTTAAAACCCTCATTAAATACCTTTAATTTGATACCCATATCGTACAAACACATTCTAGAGTCACCCCTGGTCCACCTTTATGGCGATATCTCGAAAAGGCGTCCACCTATAGAACTAAGCCCCACGCCCTTTTAAAATACTCATTAACACCTTTCGTTTGATACCCATATGTACAAACACATTCTAGAGTCACCCCTGGTCCACCTTTATGGCGATATCTCGAAAAGGCGTCCACCTATAGAACTAAGGCCCACTCCCTTTAAAATACTCATTAACACCTTTCGTTTGATACCCATATTGTACAAACGCATTCTAGAGTCACCCCTGGTCCACCTTTATGGCGATATCTCGAAAAGGCGTCAACCTATAGAACTAAGCCCCACGCTCTTTTAAAATACTCATTAGCACCTTTCGTTTGATACCCATATCGTACAAACACATTCTAGAGTCACCCCTGGTCCACCTCTATGGCGATATCTCGAAAAGGCGTCCACCTATAGAACAAAGCCCCACGCCCTATTGAAATACTCATTAACACCTTTCGTTTGATACCCATATTGTACAAACGCATTCTAGAGTCACCCCTGGTCCACCTTTATGCCGATATCTCGAAAAGGCGACCACCTATAGAACTACCACCACTCCCTTTTAAGACCCTCATTAATACCTTTATTTGATACCCATATCGTACAAACACATTCTAGAGTCACCCACTGGTCCACCTTTATGGCGATATCTCGAAAAGGCGTCCACCTATAGAACTAAGCCCCACGCCCTTTTAAAATACTCATTAACACCTTTCGTTTGATACCTATATTGTACAAACACATTCTAGAGTCACCCCTGGTCCACCTTTATGCGATATCTCGAAAAGGCGACCACCTATACAACTACCACCACTCCCTTTTAAAACCCTCATAAATACCTTTAATTTGATACCCATATCATACAAACACATTCTAGAGTCACCCCTGGTCCACCTTTATGGCGATATCTCGAAAAGGGCGTCCACCTATAGAACTAAGGCCCCACGCCCTTTTAAAATACTCATTAACACCTTTCGTTTGATACCCATATCGTACAAAACATTCTAGAGTCACCCCTGGTCCACCTTTATGGCGATATCTCGAAAAGGCGTCCACCTATAGAACTAAGCCCCACGCCTTTTAAAATACTCATTAACACCTTTCGTTTGATACCCATATTGTACAAACACATTCTAGAGTCACCCCTGCTCCACCTTTATGCCGATATCTCGAAAAGGCGACCACCTATAGAACTACCACCACTCCCTTTTAAAACCCTCATTAATACCTTTAATTTGATACCCATATCGTACAAACACATTCTAGAGTCACCCCTGGTCCACCTTTATGGCGATATCTCGAAAAGGCGTCCACCTATAGAACTAAGCCCCACGCGCTTTTAAAATACTCATTAACACCTTTCGTTTGATACCCATATCGTACAAACAAATTCTAGAGTCACCCCTGGTCCACCTTTATGGCGATATCTCGAAAAGGCGTCCACCTATAGAACAAAGCCCCACGCGCTTTTAAAATACTCATTAACACCTTTCGTTTGATACCCATATTGTACAAACGCATTCTAGAGTCACCCCTGGTCCACATTTATGGCGATATCTCGAAAAGGCGTCAACCTATAGAACTAAGCCCCACGCGCTTTTAAAATACTCATTAACACCTTCGTTTGATACCCATATCGTACAAACAAATTCTAGAGTCACCCCTGGTCCACCTTTATGGCGATATCTCGAAAAGGCGTCAACCTATAGAACTAAGCCCCACGCGCTTTTAAAATACTCATTAACACCTTTCGTTTGATACCCATATTGTACAAACACATTCTAGAGTCACCCCTGGTCCACCTTTATGGCGATATCTCGAAAAGGCGTCCACCTATAGACCTAAGCCCCACGCCCTTTTAAAATACTCATTAACACCCTTTCGTTTGATACCCATATTGTACAAACACATTCTAGAGTCACCCCTGGTCCACCTTTATGGCGATATCTCGAAAATGCGTCCACCTATAGAACTAAGGCCCACTCCCTTTTAAAATACTCATTAACACCTTTCGTTTGATACCCATGTTATACAAACTTATTCTAGAGTCACCCCTGGTCCACCTTTATGGCGATATCTCGAAAAGGCGTCAACCCATAGAACTAAGCCCCACGCTCTTTTAAAATACTCATTAACACCTTTCGTTTGATACCCATATTGTACAAACGCATTCTCGAGTCACCCCTGGTCCACCTTTATGGCGATATCTCGAAAAGGCGTCCACCTGTATTAACAAAACCCCAGCAACGCGTATAATTGCGCAGACTTAACT
>JARSSU010018847.1:0-19694 GCA_029619165.1 Eurosta solidaginis
CGACTTGAACTTAGTAGTAGTGGTAGGGCGGAGGCATGGTAAACTTGTCAGCACCAGCGACAAAGATCATATCACCTGTTTGCTACTCAAGCGGGACGTTGGGTTTAATAATCTTGACAGATGTGAAAAACCAAATGGTAGGCTTCGCTGTTCTTTAGCGTTGGACCCCAAAACCTCTGAACTCGCCTTCAGCAATCAAATCGTGGGGGTGGGAGCATTATCTTAAGTTTACCATAACAATTGAGAGGACTTAACGTCCAAGCTGCGAATAAACATTTCTTTTCGGGTGCTTGGACCTTGTAAGCAGTGGATTTGGCACATGGAATTGGACGAGGACCGAAGTTCAAATAATACCTATTATAAATATGAATACGACATTTATAGACACCAAAATATTCTGGGCATCGGGTCTTGAGCAATTTAATTTTGGGTTGTTGTACTTCTATCTTGGGGTTGAACTGCGTGGCGGAGGGCATCAGGTCTTACTTTTTTGAAATGTTTCAAAAGAAAATGATCGAATTTTTTGGATAACATTCCGGGTTGTTATGTTATATACTTATTGATGACGTGGGCAATTTTTCATATGACCATGAATAAAGAACATGACGAAATCACACATGACGGGCACCAGTAGTTATTGATCGGGCAAAAAAGAACGGTATAAACATCTCAACGAGACTACTTACTCCGGATCAAACTCATCAATTGTCGTAAGACCGAAATAAGTTTCATCAATAGTAGGCTAATGGTAAGTTTCTGGTCAGGTGAGGGGACTAATAGAAGCCGAAAACCAAAATATGCACTTATCGCTAGGGACTACGCAATTCTTGCATGAAAAAGGCCAAATGAAAAGCGGCTCGTTTACGAGTGTTCTTGGTTTGTGTCTGAAATGATATTGCTCGTTTCTCCAATCTGCCAAAACAACTCGGGCCAATCCTGCGTAATTTAACAAGTATGATGTCACCATTAAAAGTGTGGACATAGAAACATACAGGCTCAAGTCGGAACTTTTCAAAACTTTGTTGAGTAGATTCACTGGGGCGTCGTCATGCCAGACAATTGTTTGGCGTAATATATACACCCGGGCAAAACATTCACGTTTGGTTCAAATAGGCGACTATGGAGCTCATCTAGCTCAGTATCAGGTATATCGTGTTTCGTTGTCAACTAGTAAGGTGCTATAATATCACTCAGTGGGCAGACGCTGCTCGCGACTGCATTTGCATCAAGAACCGTAGAATACAAGCAGTGAGACGAAAAAATCGGGCTCAAATTGAAGAGTGAATGTAGTACTAGGCAATTGTCTTCGCGTGCGAACACGCGCACATTAAGCAACTCATTTTCTGGCTACTTTATGCGGTGTCAACGTAACTTCAGCTATCCAAACTGCCTGATTATTTGTTAATCGTAGCAACCGCTCATCACCAGCATGCTCCTGTTACTATGAAACTCATTTGAAAATCCTACTTGACTTATATCCAGCGTATATCGTTAGTATTATCAAGATCAGACATCAATGTCTTGCCACTACTAATTCCCTGCATATTGGTATTAGCTGTATTGATAGTCTTACTGTGCTTAGAATCATACTTCATTTTACTTAGGTCAGTCTCGATGCTGTATGTAAGTGACCAGGTAATACCTAGATGATCGCTCCTCACATGCTTGCCGTATGATTAAATTTGGGCCGAACTTCAACTGCGAATCAATCAGTGGCATCGGTTTTAACATGTCACTAGAAATTCCATCGTGTTTGCGTTCATCCTTGTGAGTGGTAGGAGGGAAATTTGCTTATCCGAATTTCATTTCATCGGTAAAAAAACTGTCTGTGCCACGGAAGAAAATTACCAACTTTTAATCGCAAAATTCTATTCATCTGTCTCTGTTGGCGCTTCTACGGATATGCAATTAATATGCGTGCCAAGAATGGGATCTTACTCGGTCGGCTTCAAATTGCAGTTCCCAACACACTACCGTCCGGTAGCTTGATGATTTTTGAGTCCAACAATTTGCACAATTGCTATGCATTCAGATCGACTGCCTGTTGAATTAATAAATTGTGTGGTTGTTTGTCTCGTCTCGAAATCAACAGTTGGTTATTGGGCCTGGTGACATAGTATACTTGTCATTGGCGCAACTGAATTAAAAATAAGATTGCTATTGCGTGTGGTTCTGACAATTGTATGTCTTATGCCTATGTTCATACTCGATGTAATAGACGAGCCTGTGGAAGGAACGGACTTTCGGTCTCGGCGCTTGCTGATTAATCCTACTGATTTTCTCCTGCCAACGCTATTATTTTGGCCAAGTAATGAATGAGCAAATTAAAGATCTGTTACGTTCATGTACATCTTGGTTGAAAAGTTAAGCGAAGTAATCAAAAAGAGCTTTTAAAAAGGAATGGGTGCGAATTATCATTTTGAGGTTAGTAGCGATGATTTTTTGAATATGCGGGACGTGACTTTCTGGCACTGATAGATGCATATTCGAATTATCTGGCGGCTTTTAGCTCAATAACAAACATCGGGCATATTATTGAAAGCATTCGGGAGATGTTTGACAAGTCGGATATCCAACTATTGTGAGGAGTGACAATGTTCCATTTAACTCGGCTGAGTTTGATCGATTCGCGACTGCATTTAACATCCAATTCAAATATTCAAGTCCAAGATACCCGCAAAGCAATGGCTTAGCGGAGAAGGCTGTTGCAATTGCGAAGAATATCCTCAAGTCGGTGCTATGAAGCAGGCGAAGTCGATCAATTTCAGTATCGAATACTTGAATATAATACAACACCTGTCACAAGTATGGGTATAACTCCTTCGGAACTATTCTTTGGTCGGCTGGTTAAAACCAAATTACCGATCTCTGGTTCATTATTGGTCAGAAACAGTATCGCGGAATCGCAAATTAAAAAAACAATGGAAAAGAAAAAAGAAGTGCAAAAATATTACTATGATCGAAATGCGAAGTCATTGCCAGCATTAAGCGAGGGTGATTGGTAATTTTTAAAAAGAATAGTAAGGAGTGGAATTACGGAAAGATCATTGGAAATATAAACGGTAGTTCATATATTATTCGTGACGGCCTCGATAACTACTTTAGACGAAATCGCAGGTTTATTGCAAAGACAAAAAATTCCGATTTTGATGCGTCGGAATTGTTATTTGAGGAAAGTATCAAAAATGACTGTAATGGTCAGAACAAATTTAGCGAAAGTAAAATAATACCAAACGGGTCTGGATCTGGCATGGGGGTTGAAAATAACTGTGAGGCGAATGAGCGTGAACCACCAGCTGGGGTCGATTTGAATGAATCTACGTCTACGGACGAATATGAAACGGCTGGTAGTGAGGGTTCAGGAGCAGAGTCGGAAAATGAAGTATCGGACCGTGATCCTGGTTTAGATCATGCGTATACAACTCGTAGTGGTCGCAACATACGGGCTCCACAAAGATACGGGTGGGACTGAATTAATTAAAAAAAAAGAGCGTGTAATGATATTGGTTTGGTGTTACCAGAGCTGTCAGCCAAATTACACTGTCAGATTGTATTGTCAGTTGTCAGTTGAGCATCAACCAGCAGCGTACATACACGTCAATTTTATAAGTATCTTGTACTAAATAATAAATAAATCTACATATATTGTAAATAAAACAATTGAACTAAAATATAAAAAGTATTGTTTCTTATACTTTTTACAATTACAATGCAGTTTATAATTCTTTAATGCAAAGATTAGGAATAAGAAATAATTTTTTGTAGGCCAGGTCATAGCACAACTAATGGACAAGTTGAAAGAGTGCATTCGACCGTAATAGAAATCGCGCGTTGCATAAACACGAATATAATTTATAAGTTTTGCTGAGTCGATATATCGTGCTGTGCATCAATAC
Source organism: Eurosta solidaginis (assembly GCA_029619165.1). Lineage (NCBI taxonomy): Eukaryota > Metazoa > Arthropoda > Insecta > Diptera > Tephritidae > Eurosta > Eurosta solidaginis. Next base: position 3,897 of record JARSSU010018847.1, read on the forward strand.
AATAAAAGGATTCACTCAGTAATAGAAGAAAAACCATTTCAAATTTTTTTAATAAAGTTCCATTTGATGCACGTTCGGTCAAAGCTTTTGACTGCGCAAAATAAAATGTTAGATAGGGAAAATAGAAACAGGGTTAGTAAAACAAACCAAAGTGGCGATGTTATATACATATGAAAAGATTATAGGGGAGAGAAATAGCTAAAACCCTAGATTTAAAAAGCAAGTGGTAAAGGAAGATTTAGGAAATAAAGTTAGAATCAATTATAGGAATAGAATAGTACATAAAGATAACATTAAATCTTAACCTTGATTACAGGGAATGGAGTTGATCATATTTCTGACATTAATTACTTTGGTGACTTTTTCCATGTTACAAATTTAACTTATTTTTCCGAAATATTACTACTAGACGAGGAGGATACAACAAAAATTTAGGTTATGATAATGTTGGGGAAATTGACATACGGGACGATTTTCATATCAATATGGACCCAGAAATAGAGCTAATACAGACGTTGTTAGGGCAACTACAAAAACGGAGAGACGTTAAAAAAGAGGAATTAATGAATTGGGGACTTTATGGAGGTGGATAGCCGTACCCCGGATCACGACGATTTAGTTTTGGTAAATATAATTAACGAGTTAATTTGAAATAACAACAAACAATTTATGAAAAATTCCAGAAGTATTTAAAGTTGTTTCTCAATAAAAAACACAAATAAAAATGATCATGCTACACAACTAAGGAAACGTAGGAATACATTTTTTACTAAATGAATTACAGAATATTATTCATACATAACTTTAGGAAATTAGGAATTTTGAATCCAGCATTTTACATTTAGATGAAATTAGAGACATTATTGCAACGAGCATCGACGATTGAGTGTGACAGATTTAATAGATATTTCTTATTTTAAAATATTACAGAATAAAGATTTAATAGTTATTTATATTAGGTATCCAAAATTTTTTTAGATTGTAATTTTACGAAGTAATAGCAATAGCTAAGCAAGATGGTAAGTTATTTATCGAAAAAGAGATTGCAAAATGTGAGAATCATATGTTAATGTTAAAAATTGTAAGAAAGAAAAAGTGAATGTATATTGTGAAATAAAACCTTCAATTCTTGTATAGTGGATATTTTGTTAGGAAAAGCGACTAGATGTATAAAAATTAAGAAAGGAATAAAGAAATTGATGTAATAAAAGATGGTGTTATTTTAGTTTCAGGAAATCATACTGTTGACATCATAATGTAAGTGGAGTCTATCTCGTACTTTAAAAATCAGTCAAAGATTGACAATGTAACTTATGAGAACACAGATGCAAAAATATGGAAATATGTAAAAAATAATAAATTCAGTAGCTTTGAAGTTGTTAAATATATAGAATCTGAAGACTTAAATTTAAAATTTTAAGATATAACTTTATTGATACCATAAAAGGTGAAATAAATCAAAACACATATTTTGGATAGGTTTAATAATAGTAACAGTTATATTTATGATAATAGTATTAGTCAAGCTGCTAATCAATACAGAATATTTAAGCAAGGAAAACAAACTGAAATTAATGAAAAGATATTTAAAAATTTAAGTTCTCAAATTGATATATTAACTAATTCACTGAATGAAACAGGGACGTTTTCATCTGAAGAAAGGGGGAGTTAGGAACATGACTCCACTCAAATCAGGTGGCAAATATAAACAAATTCTGTAAACGTTGCCTATTTGATTTATTTACGAAATCCGTTGTAGCATTCCATTCCCACATACTGACATTGCGTTAGCCAGCTGATGCAATGCCAGTTGTAAAATTACTAAGGTATCGTATTAAGATAGGCATCCTACTCAATATGCCTATTGTAAACTATTTGTAAGCTATAAATGAGAGTAAAATGTAAAGCTTAGTCCGTTTTTTGAGCAGCATTGAAATAAAGTGCAAGAGTTTTTTAAAACTCAATTTACCCAACTTAAACTTTAATTTGCACATCATTAAATCAATCATTATGTCTACCCATATGTCCATACGAGCAGCGGAGAAGAAACGCACAAACCACATGCATATATCTTATCTGAAATGTTTCACAAAAGAAGGCAATAATTTGTGCAAGTATTACTTACATATACACGCGCATATGAGAAGCTATAAACATAGTTATAGCTGATAACTACTAGTAAATTCTAGAATAGAAAAGCCTAGAAATATGCAACGAGGAACCAGACAGTATAAAAGGCAACAACAGTAGAGGCACGACAATCAGTTTTATTAAGCACGCTATCTGTCGAGCAATAGAAGTGTTATTTAGAAAGTAGTCTAATAAAGGACCATTTCGCATTATCGAATATTGGAGTTATTTATTCAACAGTTAATGATTCCACGTTAGCAGAAGGTTGCAAATAAGAGGAATTCAGTAAATTCGCTACAATTGGTGTCAGAAGGGGATTGTTGAATAAATTCCGAAGATTTTGAATACACAAGGACATGGCAAAGTGGAGTGAATTGAAGCAAGAAGGAGTTGGAGAGCTATGGATTGAATACAACCGGCAATAAACTCGAACTTCAGGCACGACTACGAGAGGCATGGAATTGGAAGAAAATTAATGTGGAAGAGTATGTCTTTATCCTAATGTGGAAGATAATCAACAACAAAATTGAAGAGAAAAAACGAACACCACCAGGCAGGTACCAGCACAGGCTTGAACATGATATTGGCTGCAATATCTGCACAAACATCGACAGTAACATCAATGTCGTCGCAAATCTCATCTCAACTGGAAGAACAGAAGACATATATGGCATCACAACTGAAGACAGAAGACGTATAGGGTATCCCATATGGAATCACAGGATGCACGTATAACATCCAGATTGAAGCACAAGAAACGCGCATTTTAAAATGTCTTCACAAATATCAACCGATATGGCATCCCAACTGAATCGCAGACCCGTATAACATCACAATTGTATGAACAGAAGACATATTTGGCATCTCAACTAGAAGCGCAAGAGGCACGTATATCTGAGTTGGCAAATTCGGTACAGGTGTCATCGCAGCTCTTTGTGAAACTGGAAGAGCGAATGCAAAATTTTACAACTCGAGGACAAAATGATGCCGAGATAGCATAAAAGGTCGTATGGAGCAGTTACAACTAAACCGCCCAGCTTGTTTCAGCAAGCAATCCAAAGGTAAAAACACCATTCTTTGACGGTTCTGTCCTTTCCAGGTCTTTAAGCTACAGTTTGAGAGACCGCAACAGTGAACAACTGGAATGCTGAAGATAGTTGCAGCTCTATTCGTAGCATTGAAGGCGCCAGCAGCCGAAATCCTACAGGCGATTCCCGAAGGAGAGCGGAACACTATGAACATTTATGGCCGCTGTCGAGAGACGTTATGGAAGCGAGCATAGAAAACAGATATACCAAATTGAGTTGCAAAACCGTCACCAAAGAGACTTTGCAGGAGTTTGCTGGATGTTGATAGATTGGCTCATCTAGTCATGCGGACACACCCGGTGGAATACACCGAGAGGGTAAAACCAGAGCTTCATAATGGTAACATACGAGATGTGGAAACAAACGAGCTACATAGGCGAATCCAGCCTACATTTGTAATGGTACTCGCATGCACTACTCAGGAACGAGCCTCACTCTTTTGAGTCAGCGCAGGGTACAACGCTCATCGCGTGGAGTGGAAGGCACAGACTGATAGGCACAATTTTTGGAGCACTGAAGCGTCACAACAGAAACAACTCTGAGGTATGAAATGTTAAAGTGCGGCAAACCAGGCCACATTGCACGTCTTGCAGCACACGATCCAATAGTTTGTTCCAACAATGTGGTGGCCGTACCGCAGAGCTGAAGGAGATGAGCAAATCTGCAAGTCCACTCATCGTTAAACTAAAGCGAGTCAGCCGCAGAGGTGACACTGGCTCCCTCCACGAGCAACGAGCCACAAAGCCTCATCGAACCGTCAACTAGTCCATGGAGCTTACCGGTGGTACTTGTGGAGAAGCAGGATGGGAACAATGAGGTTTGCGTGGACTACCAGGACAAGTTGAACGAAGCACTACTTATGTCGTTGATGAAAAGAACAAACAGAACAAACGATACAGACCCTCTAGAACGCTCATCATCTTAATAGTAGTCAAAGATAGTCAGCCACGATTCAGAATGCTGAATGGAAAATGATTGAAGAGTTTCAATCACCTAAAGTAACCACATTAGATGCGAAGAGGATTCCACCAGGGTGATTGGAAAACTTTATATATTCAGTTTTTTGAACATTACGAGGAGTCATATCTGACTAGCCTTGTCGCTTAAATTATATGATAACTCATTATTTGGTCAGAAAGAGTAACCCACTGGGTATTGGTACAAGGGGAAATTCAGAATTTAATCACCTGCTTGCTGAGGGTAGGTAGAAGATGAAGAGCGTGAACGTATACAAATGCGAACGTAGATGATTATTCATCTACAATTACGTGTGAAGTAGAAGAATAGTGCAACAAAAATAACGAAGGAAAAACTGATTGGCTAAATCGTATGGAAACGTGCCCTAATCCTGAAATTCATTCGTTTTATCCGCAAACTGGTCCATGGGAAGGTGGTACAAATATCACAATACGTGGAATAAATTTAGGTAAAATTGTCACCGATATTTATTCGGGAATACGAATTGCTGGTATAAGTGGGAAGACTATGAATTCGTGGAACCAAAAATTACAAATTTCACGCCGCAATATGGCCCTGTTTCTGGGGGTACTCATTTTCGTCATCATCATATTGAAAAACCTGATAGCTTTTGGGTGCTGTATAGGAGTTAATCCTGATACTAGCATCATCGTAAACATCATCAGAGGAATTAGTAAGTGGTTCATCGAGCGAAGGTGGTCGAAAAGCCATTGACTTGCGACGCGTGCGTTGCGCAATACAAGTTGTAATGTTATGTATATCATGGGTTTGTGTTTGCGTTGTTGAAATCCTTGTACGGGTTGCCTTCACATGCTTCCTCGAGTCAGCTGTGTCTACAAGACCTTCATCACCACTATAGTCACTATCGGTAACAATACACCTAAATTTCACAGTTTTACTGCAGTTCATTTTGTGTTTATGACCTCATTAATATTACAATTTAGTGTGTTAGTTTCTCCTACAATTTCACTTCTCTCTGCTTTATTTACATGTAGTTTAGCTGTTTCACTTTTGTACGAGTTATGAGGTATTATAACTTCCTCATCTTCGCCAGCCTGACGCCGTCTAGTATGTTATCTTTAACAGGAGAAACATCGCCATTTTCTTGAGTATTTTTATTTATCTCAACCTAGCTATTACTGTCGCATACATCAATATCTAAGTTTTCAGTATCCTGTACAATGTGAGAACATTCATTGTCTTGACTGTCATTTTGTTGTTGTGAGCTTAAACTTTCTCGCCCACTATCTGCATTAGAAAGTATTTGTATACAATTTTCACAATCAAATGTACATATGCAATATCACTAGGCATAAACCCAAGTTTTCCCTCATTATCCTTACCACTTTGTTTAAGCCAGAGGATAAATACAAACAATGTGTATGAACTCCCTTCCCACTTTTCTTAAGGAATTCTCCATATAACACACTACTTTGCCGGGCTGAGCCGCACAGTTCGCTCTTCATTTTTAGTGCATTCAATTTTTTTATTATTCGAATTGTGCAAAATATTTATTAAAGTGGCTAGCAAAAGGTTCTTCGGACTAATTGGAAAGTATTTAAATGCAGATCGAGATTTAAAGCAGCGAGAATACAAGTTTTGTCAACGGTCATTTGCCCTGCGAGATATTAAGCGTCGATGTTACACAAGCAGTATGTCGTACAGCTCCTTCACCAGGTATCGTTGAAGGGCGACTGAAAATGTTATTTGACAATGGGCAACGTGAATTCAGCGAATACAACTTTAAATACGTTCTTGCCCCCTAATTGAGCAGGTCTTTTCGGGCCCTAGAGGACAATTAAAAGTTCCCCGAGGCATACCCGCTGGCGGAATTGAAATTTCAGTGACGGGAACTCAATTCAACGATATTCAGAGCCCTAAAATGTACGTTTGCCATAAAAATAATATATATTCAGTGCAAGGTTGAGTCAGCTACAGGTCCAGGCCATAAAAATAATATATATTATAGTCAGTGCAAGGTTGAGTCAGTTACAGATATGATATGCTACTCACCTGTAATTGACACCGATAACGACGTTCTTGATGCTGAAAATCCAGGGCTTCTTAAATATGGATTCTTAATGGATAATGTGTTGCAAGTTCAAAATCTCTCTAGTAAACATAAAAATAATTTCGAGCTTTATCCCAATCCAATATATTTTAATTTCGAAGAACATATAAAGTATTATAAAGCGAGTATTTAACGATTAATGGACGCAATTTGGATCGTGCCTGCAAAGAAACTGAGGTATTGGTAAAAGACTTTGCTTGCTTGGTGATTTCATTGAAAAATGTATAGAGGGCAAAAGTCATCCAATGCGTTTGGCATGAGATGCTCCACCAAAAGGATTAGCCTTCCATCGTGTTCCCAAATGCGCCTTTTTGTAATCCTTATCAGCCCAACGCTGATCGTGGCGATGATTCACATGCTTCCTGGCTGTGCGAAGACCTCTTGGCTTGCCCATAATGTCTAAGCTAGCAACGTTAATTTTTTATGCGTTATTACTCCAGGCCACGTCGTAGTAAAAAATGAAATGAAAGAACGGAAAATCACTGGATACATTTCCCGTTGTTTCAATTCATAGGAATTTTACATTCCATACACGGGTGTGTATGAATGTGCACAATATGTTTGTCTTTGCTGCTGGTAAATATTTACCAGTGCACGGACCTTTTTAAAGGCAAAATGTTGGGAGACGAAAAATGGTAGTAGAAGTTTCATGAAAACGATAACTACGGTTTATATTTGTCACAAAAATTCCCAATTCATTGTAAAACAAACAAATCACAAACTAAATCACATACAAAAACGTCTAACTACCACAACAATTTTCCAATGAACCAAAGATACTGCCACAAAACAACCGATTTCGGCATGTTATTCGGAAAGTATTCACATACCAAAAAGGTTGACAATAGCGCCCAAATTTATTTTGCGGCTCAGTTACTGCATTTATTTCACAAACAAATTTATTTCCGTTTTCCATTTGTGCACAACTTTGTCCAAAATTTCGTTGGGGTGGTTAGTGTAACCGCCTCAATATTAGCTGGTGTGCTCAGCAATTAAATACTTTTACAAAATGATCACATTATTTGTTCTCATACGAAAATACTGACAATATTGGTAGATTTTGGGCCTCGGTAGTAGTAGTAGAAAATGAAAAAGGGTCAGAAAAAGTTAGTCAATCTACCAATGCGGTAGTCCGTGCACTGACTGTCCCATATACTTACACCAACGTATGTACATATATGCCGAGTTTTAAATGTACATTATATTAGGGATGCATAAAATGATGCAAACGGGTACCGAAGAACCCGTTTCCGAAAAATCGGTACCGGAGCCAAATACCCTTCGGGAACCGTGCCATTTGCTAAAGGCCATCAATTAAACAGGACTACAAGCGTACTTGGGGAAAGGTTGAAGAAATAACCGAAGGTAATACAAAAAAAGAAAAATGATACATTCTACAAATTTTCTCCTCATCCAAAACGAACATTTTTTTATTTGTTCTTTACATCGCATACAAGGAAAAAAGGATAGCTACGCATTGCCAAGAATTGATGATACTATGGACTCGCTATCTGGTATGAAATGGTTTTCTCCACACTGGACTTGAAAGCGGCTACTGGCAAGTTAAGGGGAAGGAGGAAGATAAATAGAAAACAGCCTTCAGTGTCGGTGATGGTCTTTGGCAATTTACAGTGATGCCTTTTTGGACTATTTAATGCACCAGCTAATTTTGAGAGACTCATGGATCAGGTACTGAAAAGACTACATTGGAAAACATGCAGGTACACCAACGTGGACTACATCATCGTATTGGGCAGAGACTTCGATGAACATCTTAAAAACTTGGAGGAAGTTTTTCCAGAAAATAGCTGGCGCTGGTCTGAAACTAAGTTTTGGGACTAGTGTTGGTTGTTTAAAAAGGAAGTAAATTATTTGGGTCACAAGGTACGACAGAAGGTATCTTTACAGCGAATGAAAAATAGGAGGCAGTAAAGGATTAGCAGGCCACAGAACTTACATGAATTAAGAAGTTTCCTTGAGCTGTGCACATATACCGCCGATTTGTACAAAACTTTTCCAGCGTAGCCCATGGAGTCTTACAAGAAAAAATAAAGCTTTTGAATGGAAGAAGGAGCAAGAAGTGGTTTTCCAACATTGAAGGAGCGTTTGTGCACTGCCCCAATGTTGGCATATCCGATTCCAGGGGCAAAATTTATTCTAGATACAGATGCGAGTGGATATGCTATAGGAGGCGTTTTATCACAACTGGTCGATGGACAGGAGAAGGTAGTTGCATGTTACAGCCATTCGATTGGAAAACCAGAGAGGATCTATTGCGTTACACGGAGAGAGCTGTTGGCATTGGTAGAGTGCATTAAACATTTTCACAAATACCTCTACGGCCAGCGATTCTGCGTCAGGACAGATCACGCAGCGTTGAAATAGCTTCTGCAGTTCCGTAATCCGGAAGGACAATTGGCACGGTGGATCGAGCGACTACAAAGTTATGACTTTTCCATTGAGCATCGAAAAGGTAGTACCCATGGAAATGCTGATGCAATGTCACGAAGACCATGTAGTTTGGAATGCATGGACAGGAACAACTAAGAAAGTATAAGCTAGAAGATACAGATCTGTCACATGTTATGCAAGGGCTCGAACGAAACGAAAGACCAAACAGAGAGGAGATGTCAGCAGAGTGTCCCATTGCGAAGTCATATTGGGCACAGTGGAATAGTTTAGAATTGTTATCCGGTTTCCTTCATCGAGTATGGGAGAGTGAGGATGGTCAATGCAAGAAGAAACTGATAGTTGTTCCCAGAAAGAGGATTCCTGACGTGCTCAGCGAACTGCATAATGGTCCACGCGGAGGTCATCTTGGAATCACGAGACGCTCGAGAAAATTAAGCAGAGATTCTATTGGGTTGGTTGTCGTCAGTCGGTCACCGAGTGGATTGCAACTGCGAGGTTTGTAGCAGAGCAAAAGGGACCAAAACACGGAGTCATGGCCAGATGAAGCAGTATATTTCAGGTGCACCATTTGAAAGAATCGCCATGGATGTCGCAGGTCCATTTCCTACTAGCAACTGCGGAAACAAATACGTACTAGTGGTTATGGATTATTTCAGTAAATGGCCAGAGGTATACCCAATCAAACCAAGGAGTGGAAACAGTAGCAGAAGTGGTTACAAACGATTGGGTTGCAAGGTATGGTGTACCAATGGAGTTACATTCTGACCAAGGCAGGAATTTTGAATCAGCTGTGTTCCAAGAAATGTGTAAGAAGTTGGGCATTCGAAAACCACGGACAACTGCTTTGCATCCTCAGTCCGATTGTACGGTGGAACGTTTCAATAGAACATTGGAGAAGCATTTAAGGAAAGTAGTCGACAAGTACCATAAGGAGTGGGATACACAGATATCATTATTACATGAGACAACGGGCCAAACTCCCGCAAAGGTAATTTTTGGCAATGACCTTCGACTGCCAGCTGATTTGAAGTATGGGATAGATGCCGATGTGGAGAGAAATGTCAAGAAATCCACTGGTGTCTTGGAAGAAGAGCTGAGAGACGATCGGGTAAGGCAACGAGCAAAGATTATGCGTGACAAGATGAAAGCCGATAAAGCAATTAATTTGGAAGGGTTTCAGGGAGGAGATTTGGTGCTGTTATACAACCCACAACGAAAAAAAGGTTTGTCCCCGAAATTGCAGTGTAATTGGGAAGGCCCATACAAAGTTGTAAAGCGGAGCAACGATGTAGTGTACCGCAGACAAACCATTGGCAAACCACGAAGCCAAATGAAAGTGGTTCATTTGGAAAGGCTCGCAGCGTTTAGATCAGACTTAGGTGGAGGGCAGTGTGACGAATACTAGCAACACAATGGATACTATCATCTCAAAGCCGATCACATCATTAAATCAATCATTATGTCTACCCATATGTCCATACGAGCAGCGGAGAAGAGACGCCCAAACACATGCATATATCTTATCTGAGATGCACACAAAAGAAGGCAATAATTTGTGCAAGTATAACTCACATATACACGCGCATATGAGAAGCTATAAACGTAGTTAAAGCTGGTAATTTTATAGCTGATAGCTAACTAGTAAATTCTAGAATAGTAAAGTCTAGAAATATGCAATGAGGCAAGCATACAGTATAAAAGGCAGCAACAGTAGAGGCACGACAATCAGTTTGATTATGCACGCTATCTGTCGAGCAATAGAAGTGTTATTTTGAAAGTAGTCTAATAAAGACCATTTTGCATTATCGAATATTGGAGTTATTTATTCAACAGTTTAATGAATGATTCGAACGTTAGTAGAAGGTTGCAAATAAGAGGAAATCCAGTAAATTCGTTACAATATGTTTACTTCTACTCAGATTGTCTTTCCAGTTAGCTAAAACAAGGTTCAAGGCACTTTCAAAAGAATGTTTTTTTCCGAAAACTTGATTACTGCGGTAAAATAATTTTATTATCATCTAGGTACATCATTAGCTGGTTTTTGACTACAGTTTCCAGTACCTTTTCATCACACGCTAACGTGTTAATTGGCCTTATCTCATCAGCTCTTATAGTATTCTTGACTTTCTCTATTGGTACCACAATTTAAGTTTTCCATAGGTTAGGAACTGCCACTTTGTCTAGACTTTCATTTATAATTTGAGTGTAAATGTATCCCGTGTATGTTATGAGGTCTATAACGTCCCTTATGACTCCTTCAGTTATAAGTTTGTTTCCCTCCAATTTTAATTTTTAATTTACTAACTATTTCTAGTATATTGCTTGTAGATGATACCTTGTGAAATTTGAACATAAGAGCGCTATTTTGAACAGCCGAAAGTGTTACGTTATTGTTATTAACTGGAATATTCGAGCTGATTTCGACTATACTGTCAATGAAATAGTTACTGAGCGACTGGGCTATTTCATTCTCATGAATATAAAGTTGGTCGTTTATCAATATTTTATTTATTCCATTATTTCATGTGGACATACATATGCTTTTCTTCAAATGCTTCCACATTGCCTTACTATCACCAACATTATGTGTGACTCTTTGTTCCATATACTTGGCTTCTTTAATATTTATAAGACGTTTATACCTCCGCTTAGCAATATTGTATTCGTTTCATTCACCTGTTCTTTGAGCTATTTGGTATAAATTGAATTTATATTTGTGCAGATTCGCTAGTACAGAGTCGTACCACTTGTTAATAAGTTTACAGTGTGTCCTTAGGGTATGTTAATGTGGTCATTCATTCGATAATGTATTGTTTAGGAATGAGACCTTGTTTTCGACATTGAGATTCCCAAATCCAGAGTAGTTAACCGGTCGTAACTGGTTGAAAAGACTATCACATGCATAATATTCCCAAGAAGTTATGGTTCCTTTAAATCTCGTTTGAAATTCTCTGTTTAACTTGATTTTGAACTGTATAGGTTCGTGATCAGAAATCTGATGCTCTTCTAATTTTTCAAATGAAATGGATTCACTGTTCGTAAAGAGCAGATCAACCAAAATATTTCGGTATTATCGGTCTTTCGGGTGTAAAAATCTATCTTTTGTTCCATAGCAAAAGACCTAAATAGGTAAACTAACTGCTTGCTATATGTGGTGCTGCTGCTAGGATTTAATTGTAGTCCCCAATGAAGACGACTTTGTCATGTGTAAAACAGTTGTTTAGAATTTCGTTTAGGTATGAAATAAATTCAGCATCACTCGCACTAGGCGAATGACAAATCAATCCTATTTGATACTGGGGAAAGATGTTTTTGATTTCTTTTATTATATTATTATCCAAATATTTTTGTTAATAGTATTATTGTAAACTACTTTATACTCTATTGAGTCATGTACATATAGTAAAACACCCCCTGTTAATTACACCGTAAAGGTTTATATGTCGGTATCTGTAACTCTGGGTTTGTTACTTCATCTGTGGAACAGCTTTCTGAACAAAGAATCAGATGTGGTTTCCGAAGTTCGGTAAGACGTTCTAGCTAACATTTATTAGCAATAATACTATTTGTATTTAAATATATACAGTTCAGCTCATTTACTGCTCGTTGCTAAACGCGTACTTTATTTTTCAACGGCGCGTGTTTTTTGTACGCTCGGCAGTCTTTACTGAATGATGACTGACATCTAAGTCAATCACTTTCTTTTTCACCAGTTCACAACAGGTAACAAATTTAACCGTATTAGACGTACATTCCTTGCTGTCGGGGGATCCAGCACATTTGCTACAAGCCACTTTATTTGTACAATCGCTTGCTTTGTGCTTATATCCCGCGCACTTAATGCATCTCAAAAACACTTACGAAATGGATATATCTGCGCAGCTATGGCAGGTTGTCTGAAAATTTTCTACTTACTATTCCAAAAACAAAATAAAATTTTCAATTGTAGAAAAATTAAAATAAACAATAATTACCATTAGAAATAAATATTGTTTCTGGCCTTGAGCCCGAATCGAACCTTGAATCAATAGGCCGATAAAAACAAAAACAATTATTAATAAACCAAGAGCTTTTGTGAGCGTCAAACAAAGTAACTGACAATATACAAATTCAGCATTATCAGTGATTTTCAACAGATGGCGCAACGCTGATTAAATATAGTTGGTAACAAGGAATAGAAGTAGCAATTTATCAGTGAAACAAACTACCGCTGTATAGCTAAATAGTTAGCGCAGCTTGTCTAAAGCGTACTGATGATGAAGGCTTAGCACCCTTCGAAATAGGTCTATCTGCGCAGCTATGGCAGGTTACCTGAAAAATTTTCTACTTACTATTCCGAAAACAAATTGCAATTGTTCAATTATAGAAAAATTAAAAAACAATAATTACCATTAGAAAAAATTATTGTTTCCTGCCTTGAGCTCGAATCCAACCTTGAGTCCAAAAAAAAGTTACTAAGCTTTCAAAGAGCGTCTAAAACATTCCACACAATTAGGATTAAATAACATACAGAATTAGTATGTACCTAAATGGTGAATAAAAGGAATAGTAACAAAAAGGCAATACTTAGAGACCGACTGCAAAGCGAGCAGCGGGGCATTCCTATGGCTGAGTGGTTAAAGGCATCTGCCTTTACACCAGTGTGAAGTATAAATATTGGGGATTCGAGTTCAATACTCAGCTCCCCAGAAGCTAGCTAATGAAGAAGTGAAATTCAGAAATATGTGTCCTAACCCCCGAAGTTTGCAAACTTTGCAATTTTTCTCTAATATCAATAACAAAACCAATTGTGTAAAGCAATATGAGCATGTCTCGCTAATTAAATACAGATGATAATATTGATATAATATTAACAGCGGAAGTACTTCGAATTAAAGCAAATACTGTAAAATTCAAAAAAGGTTTACTAAGCTTTCAAAGTGCGCCTAAACCATTCCACACAATTAGGATTAAATAACATATAGAATTAGTATGCACCTAAATGGCGATTAAAAGGAGTAGCAACAAAAAGGCAATACTTAGACACCAATTGCAAAGCGAGCAGCGGGCCATTCATATGGCTGATTGGTTAAAGGCATCTACGTTTACACCAGTATGAATTATGAATGTTGGAGATTCGGGTTCAATATTTAGCTACCGAAAAGCTAGCTGATGAAATTCAGAAACACGTCCTAGTACCATCGCCGTTTGTAATTTTTGCAATTTTTCTCTAATATCACTAACAAAACGAATTGTGTAAAGCAATAAGAGCATGTCTCGCTAATTAAATACAGATGATAATACTGATATAATAGTAACAGCGGAAGTACTTCAAATTTAAGCAAATACTGTAAAAATCTAAAAAAAATTTACTAAGCTTTAAAGGTGCGCCTTAAACATTCCACAGAATTAGGTTTAAATAACATATAGAATTAGTATGTACCTAAATGGTGAATCAAAGGAATAGCAACAAAAAAGCAATAATTGGTGACCAATTGCAAAGCGAGCGGAGGGGCATTCATATGGCTGACTGGTTAAAGGCATCTGCCTTTACTACAGTATGAAGTGTTTGAATTTCGAGTTTAATACTTAGCTCCCGAGAAGCTAGCTGATGAAGAAGTAAACTTTGCAATTTTCTCTAATATCAATGATAAAATATTTGTTAACGGAACGGCAAGTTGAGTCAAATGAAATAATTATCCTTAAAATTTAAGGGAAAGGACTTCTTAAATTATTTTTCACACTTCATTATAATATCAAGAGGGAAAAATTGTATGCATAACCAACACTTTAAAAGGTCAAGAAACTGTCAGATAGCCGAATAAACACGTTGAGCAAGGTTGAACTGGCCTTTTAACTACGTTTCTTCCATTTCTGGCCATTCGTAGTATCTAGTTCCCCTGTCACTTTTTTATCCGGACCCCCTGGACATCATCTGTTATTGTAGCGATATAGACACTCCCCGAAGGCCTTGGGGAGTGTTATCGATGCTGATGGTCCTTCGGCGGATGCAGATCCGATGCGTTCCGGTAACAAGCACCATATCGAGAGGGTTGCGCTACACAACCCCTTGATTCAATTTGGTATTTTAATCGCCTCTTACGACAGGCATACGTACCGCGGGTATATTTTTAGCCCCCTAATCCGCTGGAACTAAATACAAGTCTGATATTACAGAAGGGTTTTATAAGAAAGACTGAAGTTTGAGCGATTATCTGGACATCATCTCTTAGCCGGTAGTCTACATTTGTAGACATCATATAAAATATCATCATACCGTTGACTTCAATTTGTCGTAACATGATTTTTATACTCAGCGTGCTTTGCACACAGAGTATATTAACCTTGATTGGATAACGGTTGGCTGTACAGGTATAAAGGGATCGAGATAGATATAGACTTCCATATATCAAAATCATCAGTATCGAAAAAAAATTTGATTGAGCCATATCCGTCCGTCCGTCCGTCCGTTAACACGATAACTTGAGTTAAAATTGAGATATCTTCACCAAATTTGGTACACGGCTTATCTGGACCAAGAATATATTGGTGCTCAAAATGAGCGAAATCGGATGATAACCACGCCCACTTTTTATATATATAACATTTTGAAAACACAAAAAATCTGATAATTTAGTAAATATTACACCTAGAATATTGAAATTTGACGTGTGGACTTATATTGAGACTTTTGAAAAAAATTTCGGAACAATTTTTTAAATGGGCATGGCACCGCCCACTTGTGATAAAATCAAGTTTAAAAATATTATTAAACATAAATTAAAAATCGTTAAACCTGTCGTAACAAAAATACGGCAGAGAGGTTGCCTTTACTATAAGAAATGCTTTGAATAAAAATTAACGAAATCGGTTAGGGACCACGCCCACTTTTATATAAAATATTTTTAAAAAAGAGCTTTATATCAATTGTATTTCATTTCCCAAGTGGATTTATAACAATAAATAGGAAAAACTTTTAAAAAATGGGCGTGGCACCGCCCTCTTATGACTACGCAATTTTCTATCTTTCGGGAGCCATAACTCGAAGAAAAATTAACGGATCGTAATAAAATTGGATACACAAATTTTCCCTATAGCAGGAAATATTTCTAGAAAAAATGGTCGAGATCGGTTAAAGAC
>JARSSU010018848.1:0-36060 GCA_029619165.1 Eurosta solidaginis
TTTACATTATTTCGCATTTTTTAGTTTATTTTATTTTGCGATTATCTAAGCCAATAATTCTCTATGCAGACCCAACAAATGAAAAATTTGATTTGTTGTTTTCTAATATCAACATCTTAACAAATTTAGGAAAGGATATCACTTTTAAATTTGTTTTAATCTGAACTTCAACTCCTGTGCATCAATCCTTATCGTAGCTAATCGGGATAAAAATTTATACGAGATGACCAGTGTATTACCTTTTGAAAGTGTGAGATTTGAAAAACTCGTTTTTTTATATATAAATACTACTCTGGGCTTATCCTTAATTATGACAATTCGAAGTTTTTGTTCATTGAATCGCACCAGAGAGCTCAGACTTCGAACTGAATTTCGTCTTTTTGCATGTTGGCGCAATATTTTTAGTTTTCCAGCTATTTGGTTCTAATTCAAATCAAAGAAATGATGAGATAATTTTTGTTTGTTATTTTGTGACTACAATTCTCCCTAATTGATTAATAATGACTTTCAACTCAATGTACCGATATATTAAATTGATCAATTACTTCGCCGCTGGCCCATTGATGTATACTTAAAGAGACGTTTTCAATCAAGACGAAAAAAGTATAATTAAATCCACATATATTTTCTTCAAAATTCTCAAAATTACATTTCATGCTAAAATAACAGCCCTTTAACATGGTCCCAACCCTTCGTGAACTTGACAAATACACGTGTACATTTCACGATTTTTATGTCACAGTTGTCATTTCCTGTTAGCTGCTTGTCGACCACAAACCCGACTATTTCAACCGTTATTTTTTTTCGTTTTTTTTTACCAACGCTGCACAGATTTCATGACACAATTTATTTGCATTCCCTTTTTTGTTTTGCAGTTGACAGTTTTTGCAAATTTACGAGTGTTCGGCACAGTTGGAGTGCATTGCAATACATTTGTTCTTGTATGTGTGAATGTGCATACATCCTTGAAAAACATGCGATTAGTCTAAGATGAATCCGGGTTGAGTCGCAAAGGAATATGCGACTATAGCCAGTTCTGATCTCGTTATATGGGTTGGACTAATCCCTTTTGTTTGAGCATGTCCTATGGAGAGAACAATTGTACATGTTCATACCTGAACGGGTAGTGTCGGAGTGGTCCTCTTTATACCCTACGGGTACTGTCGGACGGATTCTTTTTGGAATGTTCGACAGTTCTTCTTTGTACCCCTTTGGGCACTGTTCGACATGCCCTCTTTTTACCCCTTCGGGTACTTTCGGACAGATTATTTCTGTACTGTTTAACACTTCCTCTTTGTACCCCTATGGGAAGTGTCTGAGAGGCCCTTTTTGTATCCATACGGATAGTGTCGGACATATTCTCTTCGTACCTCTACAGCCATAGTCACACAAGTCTCTTTTGTTCGCCTATGGGTACTATTGGGCAATCCCTTTTCTACTCGTGCGGATTCTACTTCTTACGCATTTTAAAATTCTTTTAACTCTAATACAATATTCTTCATTTTTTTTCGTAATGGTGTTGTAGAATAATAAAAAAAAGCAAATATTACGATAATGGAATATATGGTCCTAATATTTTACTTAAATAATGCTATTCAATCACATTTAATTTCTTTATTTTACTCATTTCGTTGCTGTTTGTTTTTTATTGTTCAATTGGCTAAATAAATTTCAAACTGACTGATGCCAAATATACTCAAAATGGACTATAGGGGATCAATTATACCCCAAAGAGATCAATCGCAGACCGCTCTTTTTAGGGATTAACCGCTCGATTTTTTGCAGGGATATGTATGTATGTGCACCACTCTTCATACTGCTGCCGTTGTCTAGTTTCATTTTGCGTTGTGATTGCGGTCTAGCCAAACACCTAAAGTTTATAAATTTGTATACATAAATTATTTAAAACCATTTGAAAACTTTTTATCAACAGCAATTTTCTTTTTTTTTACATACGTATGAACATGAATGTTATTTGCTTGTTAACGCTTTAACTTCGTCGTTATTCATATCAAGATAGCAAAAAAAAACTCTTAATAACAAGTACATATGTACTTACATTCGCATTGCCAACTCTCTTGTAGCATTTAAGGTTCTCATTTTAGCTGCCGAATGTGTAAGTTTGAATGAATGAACATTTCTCATTTAATTATAAGTTTATTCGAATAAATTTATTCATTACTGTTTGTTTCTTTAGACATCAACGAAAAGAGCGGGTACACGGCGTATGAGCAACATTCAAATTAATGCTGGTAGGAGCTCATTAGGCAAATTTCGTTTCTCATTACATCATCTATTAGATAAGACTTTTACAATGTAGATTAAGTTGGTGTTTATTGACCACCTAATGTGTCCATAGTGTTTCCAGAATTTGTTTGACGACCAAACGGAAGAACCCCAATCAGGTGCCAGGACCTATGCTAAAGCATAGCTCCGTGCATTTGGCAAATACCAGACGTTTTCTGGGACCGAGCTTTATTGCGGATACTTGCTGTTACTGACGAGGCCTAACTTATTTACAACGTAGCCTGTACTATTTTTTGGTCAGAATCACATAATAGTCGGGAAAGCGCGAATTTTTCTTTACCAAATGTTGTTATTGTTTTAGCAGTGCTTCGCTCCATTCAATGGGTGCGACCGATCACAAATTGTCATCAATGTCCTCTAACGGGAGTCCAAGGAAACTTGCTGTTTCAACTGTGGACCATAGTGAGAGGGGTGTTAAAGGTGTGCTAGAGGCGTTGGTTCCACATTACAATTGAAGAGATGCTTGGTGTCATGTGGGAACACATTGCAAGCAGGGCATATATTTTGTATGTCGGGATTGATTCTGTATAGGTAAGAGTTTAACCTGTTACAGTACCCAGATCGAAGTTTAGCTAGAGTGATGTTCCTCTTCTGCGAGTTCTGGGTATTTTTCTTTAAGAACTGGATTCGGCGGGCAATTCCTGACACAGAGGTGCGACGCCTGTTTGTGGATATCACTGAGGACCTGCTTGTGCTTTTTTGCTTCATACGGCTGTATTCTCAGGTACCGTATTTCCTCATAATGCTTACGGGGATGACCCCTTAAGCCCCTGAGAGGTGTAGCACCATCAATCAGATGTCTGTTGGGATGCCCAGGTTTCTGAGTATTCAGCGGAAACTGTTTAGCATTTCATTTCTCTAAATAATGGGGAGTACTCTCGCCTCATTGTGTAGGTAGTGTTCTGGGGACATAAGAAGACAGCCCGTGGCGATTTGGAGGTCAGTAATTTGGCAGGCCTGTATTTTATTCCAGTGCGTAACATTTTGGCTTGACGACCATATCGGGGACGCGTAGCATCTAATCGGCCAGTCAATTGTTTTGTAAGTGGCAATGAGCGTTTCTCTGTCTTTACCCCAAGTGCTGCCGGCAAGAGATTTGAGGATTTTATTACGGCTCTGGATTTTAAGAACAATTGCGGTTGCATGCTCTTCAAATTGTAGATCCTAATCGAACATCACACCCAAAATGTTTGGTCGGTAGCGTGATGCGATCGACGTGGATGTTCAATATGGTCGACAGCTGGCGCGTCCATGTTGTAAATAAGGTCGCCGATGATTTTGTCGGTGACAATGTTAGGTTTCGCGAGGCGTAAAAACTGGAGATAGCTGTTTATTTTATTACAAAGTGCATCGATTGTGTGCCTGGACCCGTGGCCATTATTGTGCAGTCATTGGCGTAGTAAACGGTAGTGACTCCCTCTGGTGGTGTAGGTAGCTTCGGTATGATGTAGTTAAACAGAAGTGATGATAGACAGTCCCCGTGTATTGTTTAAGTCTTCTGGGTTTAGATGTTATGTTCCTGAATTGCACAATGCGTGCCGACCAGACAGATAATTTGCGGTCCACCTTTTGAGACTTGGGGCCAAGGGAGGACCCTTCCAGGTATTGCAGTAGCGTGCCGTGGTTGACCGCGTCAAAAGCTTTTGCCAGGTCTAGCGCAACGAGTACTGTCCTTTAGTGGGGGTTTTGATTTAATGTAGAGATTTACACTTTAATCTGCAGGAATTTTATAAAAATAAGTATGGCATCATTGGTTTACATATGTCTGAAAGCTACTGCAAAAATAAAATTTTCTTTTCACGATTAGTCGCTTAATATAATTCAAAATTGGCTTGTGATCGATTAAGTTTTATACTTAAAGCCACAGAAAAATCTCAGCAAAGCTTTCAAACCGCTTATTTTAAACCGATTAAAAAAGGTTCCCAAAAATGTGCAATACTGCGCGTGGACAGGTAGATAACATTTAGGAGTGGTCTATATACACACACGTGTGATAACGTAAAGGCAAACATACTTATAAGCATTTTTTGTGCTACGCCGTATGAATGTATATATCCTTTTAAAAATCCTTAATTCCAATAAGATTTCATTAAAAAAGGGTCGCATGGATTTTCCATAATATTCGAATTGACATTTTTCACATAAGTTTGTATATTCTCTACCCCAAGTTTTTTTGATAATCATACTGAGTGTATGACAATAAATCGTATTGGAACGAATTTTGGGAAATTTCGCTTTTTGAAACCTTCTGCTAACGTTCGATCGCTGAACTGTCGAATAAATAACTCCAATATTCTGTATTGCAAAATGGTCTTTATTAGCCTACTTTGGGAGTAGTACAATTATACTTCACAATTATACTTCACTTCGCAACTAATAGCGTGTTTAAATCAAATTGATTACTGAATAGTTATTACTCAGCTTGCTCTGCTTTTATACTCTCGGGTTCCTCGTCCACCTATTTCTCCTAAGGTCTAGTAACTTCCCGAACAGTTGTCGCTCATGCTTGATTAGTTACCAGCTATATAATTACATGTATATTTGTAGTTTATAGCCATATGCGTGTGTATGTGTGAGTAACTACTTCGGCTGATGACTACATCTGTGTGTGTGAGATAGCTCTTCGTCACCTTCTACATAAGTGTTGCTAGCTTTCATGTGTACACTTACATAAGAGTGGCTGTTCATGTTTTTGTTGTTGTGTGATTATTTATTAACAGCTTATTGATGCTAATATTTAGATTTATTTATTAAGTCTATGGTTTAGAAACCTTACAGACTAAAACGTACATAGATTATTAATTATATTGAAAATAGTACATATAAAGTTTTTCTTTAAATTCATTGCGATTTACAAATATATCTAAATTTATTTCTCTACATAACAAATTAAATTCCGATAGCAGTCTGATAATTGGTTCATTTTGAGCATACCTGGTTTTGCAGAGGTCAATAGCAAATAAATCATGATGTCGTAAGTTTCTGGCTGGAACATTGAGTTTAATACAACGCAATAAAAACGGACAATCAATAGTCCCATTGAGAACATCACGAATAAAAACTAAGCCAGATATCAATCGCCTACTGGCAAGAGTATGCAGACTGATCAGTCTGCACCGCAGACAGTATTAAAATTCACACTCAAAAATTGCTCATACGCCAAGTACCGAAAATATATACAATAAATCCTGCACAAAAATGGCACCCTCAAATGAGTTTTGTAAGCTGTATTCTGAATTAGACTCAAGATTAAACCTAAAATTTCGAAACTTCTCAAACCATTGAATAATTACTATTATCAAATCAAATGAAACTTTTTTAAGGAATTGAAACTTTTTTAAAAGCAATTAAAACTTTTTCAAAACAAATAAAAGTTTTCTATTTCAAGTGATGGCATTTTCGATTAGCTCAATATTTTATAGGTCTACCAACGTATTTGCTAATATCTTCTTCTCCTCGGAAGTCGAAGGAAACTTGCAGTTTCAACAGGGTTGAAATAGTGAAACATGGGTGTTAGATACGTTTGTTCCGTATTGCAGTTGAAAAGATGGTTGGTGTCACGTGGAGACACATTACATACAGGCCATATCTTGCGTATAATGGGGTTGATTCGGATTAAGTAAGAAGTTAACCTATTCCAGTCTTCAGACCGAAGTTGTGTCAGAGGTCAGAGTGGCAAACGTCCCTCTGAGAATTCTGCATGCACTCTACTGCGAGTTGCGGGTATTGGCCAATGAGAACGGGGTTCGCGGGGCATTTCATGGCATATGACTTTGCCAAAACTTTTTGTAGAACTCTTAGGTCCCTGTTATGCTCTTTTGACTCCAACAGCTGAATTCTTGTATGTGTGTATCTGGAAAGGCCGGCTTCAATTAGATGGATGTCAGGGGGCCCAGGTTTTTAAGTATTCAACAAAGCTAATTGTTCGGAATTTCATTTCTCTCCTTTATGGGGAGTATTTCCGCTGTGATCCTCTACACATGGTAAGATATTCTGTGTCAGTTCTAAGCATCGCAGCTGGCCAATTGCTTTATAGGTAGCTGGGAGCGTTTCCTACTTTTTGCACCAAGTGGTGCCAGCGAGCGATTTGAGCATTTTGTTACAACTCTGAACTTTAAATGCAATTGCAGCTGCATACTCGCCAGAATGCAGGCCATTATCGAACGTCATATATAGTATTTTTTGGTGTCGGGCACTCGGTGGCGTAAATCCTTCAACGTGTTTGTTCAATATTTTCGACACGTGTTTCCTAGACGTCGAGAAATCATAGTCTCGAAGAAAATCATTGCAGCCAACAACAACACTAACTCAGACTGCAAGCCAACACGTACTCGTTACGAATGCACCACAACAACATAAAAAAAAACAGCGGAGCAGGCAGCAGCAGGCGATGATGGAAATGACGGAAAAATAACTCTTCAACTCTTGTACAAAGAGATACTTGACCTGAAGCAAATCAATATTGATTGCCTAAATACGATACAAAACCTCAAAGAGGAAAATGCAGAGTTGAGAAAAAGAGTTGATAAGCTGGAGAGTAGATTAAACTGGAAAGAACAAGTACAATTGGAGAATTCCATTGACGTTGTAGGTGTGCCAAATGTAAACAAAGACAATGCAAAAGAATGCGTAAAAAAAATTTCAGCGTTGCATTAAATGTGCAGGTAATGGATGATGACATTGAAAAAATTTACGTGAAACATACTAATGCTAATAAAAGTAGTGGCATTGTTTGCGTTAAGCTTAAGTCTATGGAAAGCAAGAAAAAATTATGAAAGCCAAACGAACAGCCAGGAATAAGCTTAATACGTCGATATTTTCTGATGCTAGCAAAAAGAACATTTACATAAACAACAGCTTCACAAATTACTACAGAGCTCTGTTTATAGCTGCTAGTAAGGTAAAAAAGGAACGGAAATTTAAATATCTATGGATAAATAATTCAAAACTTTTAATGAAAAAAAACGATAATGATAGAGCTGTTATCATAAGAACGTTTGATGATCTTTCTGTTATCAATCTTAATTAAGTTTTATTATTACAATAGTTGTTTTATTTTTAATTCGAAATTATGAATATAAGATCTGTTCTTACGAATAAGAGCCCAGTCATTAATGTCTTCAATGACTCTAATATATTAACATCCAAAGACAATACCTTTACAGTTTTGCATCAAAATGTAAGAAGTCTCAGGCAGAATTTCGATTCCTTAGTTTGCAACCTCGAATCCTTTGTTAATCTTCCCGATATTATATTTGTCTCAGAAATTTGGATTTTTCTTATGAAATAAATGACTATAGTATTCCTGGTTATAAATTTTTTGCAAATACAAATGACTCGTATAATGCTGGTGGTGTTTGAGTTTTTATACGTGATTTTTACGAGTGTGAAGTTACTTGCTTTAGTCTATCAAGCGCTGATGTAATAAAAATTTCATTGCAAATATGCAATGTACCTTTCACTTTTGTATGTCTGTATAGATTTCACTCATTATCTTTTAAATTGTTCCATGAGGAATTCTCTCTTTTTTTAAGTAGAGAAAAAGCATCAAATATTGTTATATTAGGCGATTTTAATTTTGATTTAATGAGCACCAATTCTATGTTAGACAACTATCTTGCGCTCCTCGCAGAACATGGTTTATTTTCCTTCATTCATGAGGTTACTAGGCCAGAATCAGGGACCTGTATAGACCATGTTTATGGTAGATCTAGTAATATTGAAGATAATATGCATGCTGGTATAAACCTTGACTTTGGAATTTCGGACCATTGTATGACCGGAATTCAACTTACTAATTTAAATGCAAATAGGCGAATTACCAATTGCGATATATTATCAACTATTACGAAAATTAATTTTTATGTTTTAAATGAATCACTTCGCTTTGAAAAATGGGAAACAGTTTTAAATGAGCCAAATGTAGACAAAGCATATAATTTTTTTATGGAAACACTTACGATGCACATAAACTACTCAAGTATCTCTATTTTTCCTAAAAGATCAACTTTAACTCTTAAACCTTGGATCACTCAAACTCTATTAAAAAAGATCAGGCTGAAAAACACATTACGGAAAAAAAGCAACAGGCATCCGGCGAATACTAAGCTAAGAAATCGGTCGCGTCTGTTGACTAAAAGGGTAAGCAAAGAAATACGTACAAGGCGCGATAAATATTTTCAAAACATTTTTTCATAGCGCAAGGTAACTCCAAAAAAGAATGGGATGCTGTAAATAGAATAACAAACCGTAATTCTAAAAGAAAGTGCGACTCGCTCGTATTAAACGTGAATGGTGTAGATGTGTCCGAGCCTCGGGAAGTTGCAAACAAACTCAATGATTTCTTCGTCAACGTAGGAAAAGCCTCCGATTTAAGCAGTAATCCTAAGCCCTGCACCTGCTACACAAACCCAATACATACCGAATTCTTTCCGCCGAGTAACAGTTTTTTCTTGGATGCCATTGCAGGCGCAGAAATTATTAATATAATTAAATCTCTTAGTAACTCTAATTCATGTGGTAATGACAACATATCAAATCGAACGTTAAAGAGCATAGCATTTAACATTGTTGATATTTTAAAACATTTATTTAATTTAAGTATAGCCTCCGGAGTTTTTCCTGCTCACTTAAAATGCGCTACGGTTATACCACTCTTTAAAAAGGGGAATAAAAATGACAAAAATAACTACAGGCCCATATCTCTTTTATCTTCAATTTCAAAAATTTTTCAGAAAGCAGTAAAAAATAGGGTGCTGTCGTATTTAATCAAAGTTAAATTTTTTAGCCCTAAGCAATTTGGGTTTATTTCCGGGCTTTCTACTGAAGATGCTCTTCTAGATTTTTCTTCCTTTATTTATAAGTCAATTGATGATAAAAAATGTTGTGCGAGTCTCTTTGTAGACATAACAAAGGCATTTGATATGGTTGATCATAGTATTCTAATAAGCAAGCTTAGCTACGCAGGTTTTCGTGGTAACATTATTAATTGGTTTACGTCATATCTAGAGAATGAGTTCAGAGAGTTAAACTTGAAAATAATCTAAGTGAACCCAGGCCTATAACCCTAGGGGTTCCACAGGGTTCGGTTCTTGGACCAATCTTATTTTTAATATACATTAATTCA
The DNA here is from genome assembly GCA_029619165.1 of Eurosta solidaginis. Lineage (NCBI taxonomy): Eukaryota > Metazoa > Arthropoda > Insecta > Diptera > Tephritidae > Eurosta > Eurosta solidaginis. The sequence continues at coordinate 9,434 of JARSSU010018848.1, forward strand.
ATATTCTCTTTGCCTTTTATTGGTAAAGTAACAGCTTTTGCTGATGACATTGCCATCGCATATGGATCGAAAAATGAATTGAATCTTTTTGCTGATATTAATTACGATGTTTACCTTTTAAGATCTTGGTTTGCAAGGCATAAGCTCGTGGTAAGCAGCAAAACGAAGTTGATGTATTTCAACCTTTGCGGGAAGGAAATACCTTAAAACGAGGTTGTCTTTCACAGTTCTATATGTATGCGGCATCGTTTGTGTTCAACTACTTTTACTCAAAATAACAAAACTGTCAGTTTTGATGAGAAAATAAGTTGTGACAGTAAATGTTTTGAGATCGAAGTCGCCTCTAATCAAATATTTGGGTGTTATAATCGATCAAAATCTAAGTTGGTCATCACATATTTCTGTAATGAAATCTTATATGTTATCAGCTCTTCGTTCTTTCTATAACTTAAGAAAACTGTGTTCCAATAGAATATTGTTATTGTTGTATCATGGAGTAATCCATTCAAAATTACAATACGGAGTCAGTTGTTGGGGTGGTGCCTACGCTAGTAAGATCCATCCGCTTTTAATCCTACAGAAGTATCTAATCCGAAGAATATGTAAAGCTGGTCGTTTAACACACTCTATGGAGCTATTCAAAAATTAAATATTCTTCCTGTGCGGCACTTATACTATTTTAAAGTTTTAAAAATTTTTTTTATAAGGAGCGGGTATACGCAAAGCCCAATATACAATCTTTACAATCTGAGAAATAAGACGTTATCTCAAACAAAAGTTCCTAGCTTTCGCACCACACTTTTTCGTAACTTCTACACCATCGTATCACGTAATCTATATAACAAACTACCTGCTGAGATACGACTCATTAGAAGGCTAGCAGCGTTTCTGAGGGAAGTGAAACAGTGGCTACTTGGTTTCAATCATGAGGGCATTGAAACTCTTTTGAGACCTATAATATAAGTACCTGTGTCCATTAGCATCGAGGTGTTTTTTTTTCTTTTTTCTTTTTCCATTCAATGAAAGTACCTTGACATCTCTAATTTTTGAATTTTTTGTTTCTCTTATACATATTTATATCTTTTCAATTGTAAGCAATTAGTTATAATTTGTTAATATTATGCGCCCCATAAGCATTTATAATACTAAACGAATGAAATGGCATTTCCTCTGCTCTTTGAATGATCATCTAATGTTATTATCTATTTTCTTATTTGTATTTTTATTTCATATTGTAATACTCTAGAAATTGTAAATATTTACGAGAAAATAAAGACTATACAATACATACAATACAATACAATACAATACAATGTGCTCGGTGATATGTTAGGTAAATAGCAGACCACCGGGCATAGCTAATGAATGGGATAGCCAGGAACTGGTTGGCGTAGGAAACGAAGGTAACCTGTTCGGGTGGGGAAGGGAGCTTGAATATGTAAAAATTAAACAAAAGTGAGATAGGACACCATCATGCGAACCCCTTGTTTAATACTTTCTGATTTTGATGTTAGGTTTCTGAACTGAATCCATGCTGGCCGATCACGCAAATAATTTGCGGTCCACATTTTGAGCCTAAGTAGAAACATAGACCTCTATTTTATTTATTTTTGTTATTATTATTTTTTTTATGTAGTGCTATGGAACTAAGAATCATTAACTCTGATGTTCTTACCCCGTCTATTGGAGAGGCCTTCTGGAGAAGCTTTCTCTCCAATCCATGCATACGACTTGTTTCCAGTCCGCGATTGGGTTCTGGCTCTGTTTTCTAGTCATTACTACTGCGGCACAGCCTTTCTAGGCTTCTCAGCCACCTCATTATGACTGCGATGACTTTACCCACTTTCGACTATTTTTCATTACATTGGAGTATATGATCCTTTCGGGAAAGTTGATTCCCCGCTATTGTCGTAATGCGGCCTACTCTTCTTTTATGTTCTGAATCGTCTGTCGATAAATAGTCAAGCTCATTGCGTTTCCGATACCTTCGCTTTTACATACGTCTGACTTATCGCTTGTATACATATCATCCCCACTGACTTCCAACCTTTATATCCGTCACTCCTTATCTTTGTAGTGAGTGATAGCCGTTGAAAGCTTCCATTATGTGTCTCGTGGATGGGTTACCGATAAAATTGCATCTCTACAAAAATTAAAATACCCAAAATGAACTAAGCAATCCATCTCTTTTTATCTCACCACCGCAATCATGTCACCTACAAAAACTTTTAAGTTTACTCCCGAACTTTAGCAACTAATTATCACCCACGCACAAAGACTAAGATAACAAAGTAATACACAGAAATGTTTTAACATCAAGTAGTAGCAGGCACGCGGATTTTTAATGTCAAAGTTTAATAAAAACGGAAATTGCCATGTCAAAGTTAGGAAAGTTTTAATCGTTTTACACGCATATTGCACATACATACATACATAAGTAAATTAGTATTCAAAAAGAAATAACAACAAATATATGTGCTAAAATCGAAGGACATCACACAATTGAATTTAGGTAAACAAAACTGCAAGTATTTAAGAGTATTTATGTACGAGCCGGACCGTGCGCATCTTGTGCAACCAATATAAAAGTCTCCTTTCAAATATCAACAGAAATCAGCTGTTCTATCAATGAATTAAAAATTGCGCTGCCATCTAGCGTATGATAGCAACTGCCGGTAATGCAGTGCAAATTGTTTATTTTTAACAAATTATTTTAATAAAATATAACTAAACAAAAGCACTACGACCAAAATTGCCCAAAGCTCGCTAATAGCCGGGATCTCCATCTTTACAACCAAAACTTTATTTATAGATTTGGCTTCCAAATAAGAGCGAAAAAGGGACCCGTACATAAAACAGCAATTAGAAATAATATATATGATGATTAGTTGAATTCGAAATTTACTTAAGTCTGTTAGCAGAGAGCCGACGAGAGATGGCTACAAACAACGGGGGTCAGACATCGAAGGAAACCTGGCCAAAATGGGATCCTAAAAGATTCCGTCACTTGTACATCTTAAGTAGGGATACAATTTCCACACTTGTGGCGGCACTAAGTGGGCATTGCCTTATAGGTATGCTGCAGAAAGATTAGGAGCGCTTTTCGTCGATGCTGCAAAAGTTGTAAAGAGGATGAGAAGGAGGAAACGGTGGTACACTTCATCTGCAACTGCCCAGCACTGAGTGGCGCACGGCAGCGCTTTCTGCGTGCCCCATTTCTAGATAATCTGAGCTTGTGGAGCATGACGTCAAGAACCTAGTAGTCTTCAACAGGTCCTCAAAACGGTTCGAAGAGGAAAGGTAATGGTGTATTTTTGTGGTATCACAACAGGCCTTATAGCACGGGCCTTAGTATGCCCTCGGGCAGCCGCTTCTACCTAACCTCATCTATTAGCAGAGATTACAAGCAATTCGGTTTATTACGGATAGCAACCGATATCCACGAACAAAAACGGGCTTTTTCAGTGAAACATGTTAATTTTTTAATATATTCGGTCTTTTTGTCATTTTTATTTTCAAAAGTTCTCTCACTATCACTGAGATCATATAGTTCGGTTTATTACCTAAGGGTTTTCAGTTATCCTGTTATTTTGCGACCGAAATAAAAAGATTTGTGTGATGGTAAATCTCTTCTGACCTGTTATAATTAACATAATGGTCACTTAACATTTGGTTACTATAAGGGTCTGCAAATAATCGTTATTCCTCAAGCTTTAAATTAGAAACACCATACTACTTCCATATCATAGGGGTGTCATATAGGGCTCTTTCTTTAACCTATTTTAGAGCATTTCTGGATGGTTTGGTGATAACTTTTGCATCATTTCGAAACTTCTCATAGAACTTTGGACCACAGTTCTCTTTCCGCCTCCTGGGCAGTGATTGAAAATGCTATTCTGCTATATGCTCTGCTCATACTCAGAGCTGGAGCACTAGCAAAAAAAACTCCAGCGCAGAAAAGCATCTTCTATCACATCCCAAAAGGTGGAAAGATATGTTTTATTCTGCCTTTTGCTCCACTTTAAAATACGACGTAGCTCCTAGCAGAGCCAACACTTGTTTATACTACGACTCTGCTCTTTGCTCTGTTCATGCTCAGAAATGTAGCAGTTGCAGAGCATATATTTAGTTGCTACTGCTACTCCGGAGTAGCAAATGGAAACACTGCTTCTGAGTCATTCTAGCCTTTATCAAGCGGAACTGAAAGCAATCTGCCATTTATTACTTAATGCCGCAGTTCTCTCTATGAGGACACACAGGCATATTGAAAGTAACTGTAGAGCTGATAAGTTGGCCAAAAAGGGGGTATGATCGCTCCCAGATTCTTCCTTTTGACCTCTTTTAAGCTGCGTGCGAGCACTTATACTACAAACATTGCCCACGTGTGAGACATGAATGCTAGTTTGAATGATTAAGGCCTTTTTTATGCTAAATAAAGAAGAACCAACGTTCCTGGTAAGGATTTTCACTGAGCACTGGATGAATTATAAGGCATGGTAGTATATTGCACGACGAACGGTATGCCCCACATCGTCATACCCTAATTTTGTGAAACACAATTGAAACACTATACCTTCTGTAAGTACACTGAAAGAAATGGTGCTAGTACAATCAACAAATCGGCTTTGTTATTCTTGACTTAACGGAGATTCGGTGAAATTAATCGAATTATGGTTAATTCGACCGAGTTCTTTGCGAAGCGAACAAATTAGTTTAGTCATTTCAACAGAAGAGAAATTGTCGCTCTTAAGTTAACAAAATTCTGTAAAATTGACAGAATCCTAATCAATCTAACTGATTTTTCTGTTAACACAACTGATCTCACTGGTTATTTCAACAGCGATCAACAGTCAATACATGGGCAAATTTCAAAGAGAATTTTACGCTCACTGCGATTTCTACTTTGTACTTATGACGATGGTGCCACTTGTTAAAAAAAACACCAAAACAAGAAAACCACCAAATCGAAAAAACACACAAAATGGGAAAACAACAAAAAACTAGTTTTTCAGTTATCAATACAAAACGAAAAATCCCTTTTTTTGAATTTACTGTGCAAAAAATTATGAGATACCGGAACACCTATTTATCGGGTACAATTTTACAACTTTTCCTCCAAGCGAAATGCAAAATTGCGCCCTCTTGTTGCAAAATTTATGTTTGAACGAACAGGATTTTTCCAAAGTTAGTAACATTTTGTTCAAGTTTTTACGAATTTTCACTTACGCGAACGAGTCTAATAAGATAATAAAAAACATTATTTTTAATGTTGATGTTTCCGACAACATAAAAGTTTGAGTTGTTTTGGAATTTCAACTTAAAGTGTTACGAAAATTAAACTTGCCGAATTACATACATGTAAAGTTACTCCCGTGGTGAATTACCTTCCTGCCATTTGATTCTTTACTTTTCTATAACTTACAAGTTCTCTATTTAAAATGTTATATAAAACATTTATACTACAAGTTTTGTTCGAAACAATGAAGTGTGGCAACTCTACATTCAGAGAAGAAATTGAGAATGAGCTGAGCTGCAACTGAAAGAATTGTGAATCAGTTTTGTGACTATTATTTTCATTTCTATTTGCAAAGCGAAGTTCAAAACTATAAATTAAATAAGTTATAAAATATAAAATTTGGTGAAAGTGCGTTTAATAAAACAAAATAATAAAGTGTATAATGTTTAATGTGTGCCAGCATATTTGATGTACGCACAATTGAATTTCGGTTAGTAAGTGCGTACATATGTATGTATATGTGCAAGCATGCTTATTTATGTATTCACATATTTACGTATGTATATGGCAACATAGGTACTTTCGTACAAAGCTGTCGCAACAACTTTTTTGTTCATTTGACTACTAAAACGGTCAATTACGAATCAACGATTTGTGTACAGTTGATTCAACATCTTGTTGCGATGGATAAAAATTGCCACAAATTTCGGTTGAATTGACCCGTATTTCGGTTGATTTTACCAGTATTTTTCTTTCAGTGCCTGAACGTAATTTTCGAACTAGTTTAGTGGTATATATTCATGGATATTTTCATGAATTTTTATAAGAATATACAAGAATTTATTTTTATCGGGGACGGAAAATAATAATTTTTTTTTCGAAGTCGAAAAAGTCTTATTCAAAAAATTGTCCTAGGTGAAAATGTTTGAGTTCCCAGGTATCTATATAGCAATATCATGTCGAATCATGCATCCTTTTCATTTTTCAAACTTTTTCCATAAACATCCACATATAAAAGTAAAATCTGTATTTTTTCGGATGAGCCGTTTCTGTGTTGTCAAGACGGACTTTTATTCTGGCCTTAAAAAATAAAAGTCTGGATTTAACTTTTATTTCCGGACTTTTATTTTTAAAAGTCCGAGTTTAACTAGTTCTATCGGACTCAAAAATAATAATTCGAAAATAATTTTTATCTTGATCCAAATATATTAAAAGTCCAAAATTAATAGTTTTGCAAGGAATTATATTATAAAAGAATAACGGTTTCCGCACCTGATTTTTATTGTATGCAGCTTATAAGTGGCAAATTAAATTGCTTTCTCTGAGCATTGATGCAAGCGGGCATGCAGAGGAAGATTAAGTGTCGTCATACTCTACAAAAATTTAAAAAAAATATATTTTATATTGATCAAACATAAAATGGTTTAGTAGCTGTACGCCACCTTGTTCATAAACTATTAAAGAACGTCAAAGCCAAAGAAGAAGCTAGACTCAGATAATCTGTCAAACGGGGGCAACTACGGCTGTCTAGAGGGTGCCCACTCTCGGTATAATTCTTATTATACAAGAAAAAATATCATATTGGGCTTACTTTAAAGGTATTTTACGTACATTTCAGAACCTGTATTAATAGCAATACCGTGGTGTGATGGTAGCGTGCTCCGCCTACCACACCGTATGCCCTGGGTTCGCACCCCGGGCAAAGCAACATCAAAATTTTAGAAATAAGGTTTTTCAATTAGAAGAAAATTTTTCTAAGCGGGGTCGCCCCTCGGCAGTGTTTGGCAAGCGCTCCGGGTGTATTTCTGCCATGAAAAGCTCTCAGTGAAAACTCATCTGCCTTGCAGATGCCGTTCGGAGTCGGCATAAAACATGTAGGTCCCGTCCGGCCAATTTGTAGGGAAAACCAAGAGGAGCACGACGCAAATTGGAAGAGAAGCTCGGCCTTAGATCTCTTCGGAGGTTATCGCGCCTTACATTTATTTTTATTTTATTTTATTTTATTTATTTTTGAATTTTAGTAGAGATATCAGACTTAAATCATGAGAAATTTGCCTAAAATGAACTTTTAATTAATATATTATCATTTTTAACAAATTTCGTATCGAAAATGTTTTTTCTTTACAGCTAAAATAAATTCAAAACATTTTCAACCACTTCCATTCAGACAGTTTTTCTTTTTTCGAATTCGTTTTAGTAGAAAAAAATGTTTGCTTATTACTTGTAAATATAGGTTTTTTAAACGGTTTTATTTAGCTTGACTTGACAGGGTGGACGGCCGGCCGGCACGAATTTTGTAATTGAAATTTAAGTAACTTTCCGATAAGCTACAAGCTTGAAACTTGGAATATAGTTCAGAAACCGCTGACATTGCAACAATAAGAAAAAGAACTCGAATAGGTGGCGTATCGATCGAAATATTTCAAAAAATCGTATTTGTGGTCCGATTTGGTTCATATTTGGAACACATAATACATACAAGAATAGAAAGCGACCTACGAAAAAAATCGCCGCCAGGTGGCGCAGGGATCGACATATTGAAAACAATCGTATTTGTGTTGCGATTGCGCTCATATTTGGAATCTATGGCGTTGATCAGACAATTAAATAAAAGCGTTGGACGCGACAAATTTCTATCAGGTTATGCTACGCTTCACATTTTTGGAAATTTCACGCCCCAACGCTTTTATTTAATTGTCTGATCAACGCCCTAGATTGATGAGGAGTGTGATGACTAGTACCTAGGACCCACCTAATTATTTTCTAGCTTTTGGTATTATTATTACTTCATGTATGTATTGTTTTCAATGAAATCGTTTAACTTAAAAATTTTTATTAAATTATTTAATTTAAATCTTTTCTAGTTAAACTAATTCGAAAAAGAAAAACTTTCTGAATGAAGGTTGTTGGAAATGTTCTGAACTTATTTTAGCTGTAAAGGAAAAAAAGTTTCCATAAGAAATTTGTTAAAAAGGATAATATATTAGTTATAAGTTCATTTTAGGCTAATTTTCAAAAACACTATAGATATTAAGATTCTGAAATGTGCGTAAAATACCTTTAAGGTAAGCCCAATAATATTTTTCCAATAATTCTATCCGAAGCTATGAATATTTTTTGGCCAAAACCTACATTCAAATGGCAAAATATTTATTTTGCAAAAGTGGGGACCTCGAAATTGGACTTAGAGCTATGGTGTCTTCAGCAATTTTTCTTAGAATGTTCTGTAGATTACGTTTTTGCTATACTCCTGAAGGGAAAAAATCCATCCATACAATTTGACCCGCTCTAATATATATTAACATATAAAATTGTTTGTGAAGTAGCACTTATATCAGATTGTTATAAAAACGTGAAAATACATTTACAAACATATAAATGGCTCCGTGAAGGCTCGATATATCGAATGCAAATAGCTATGCACTTTCATATGTATGTACATATTCGTATGTTCATTAGGGTGTGCGTTATTTACAACTTGGTTTTTTTTACTAGATGCCCTCTACTTTTAGACTTAAAGCAAACTATCAAAGCAATAAAAGTAATTATTATTATTAATTTTAAATCAAGTAAGAGGCATTTTCAAAAAATATATTTCATTTCTCAAAAATTTATTTAATAATTAGGAAAAATTTAAACAACATTATATCAATCAAGGACAAAGTGAAAGCTGTTTCAATTATACCTTGTAAATCTGTTCAAAGCCTTTTCGCTCGGGAGTGAGATTCGAACCCACTCCTGTAATGATTGAGCTCTTAACAAACACATTTAGCGAAAGCCATACTTTTGTTGTTGTGCAACTGTTCCCAATTGCTTAGAATTTACCAGTTATGTCTAAATAGACAAATATTTGTAAAACCAAATAAATTTAAATTATAAAAAAACTGCTTTAAAATGCAATAACGAACACTCCCAGCTTAGAAATACAAATTCCTTTAAAATTTATAAAATATAAAATGTCAAAATTAAATTTTTCGATAAATTCACTACATTATTGAAAAGTTAGCTGAAGTTAAAGCTGAAATGGTGTGCAATCGTTTAAAGCAAGGTTACAAATGTATGAAAGTGGACGAAGATGACTCTCTTGGGAACTTTAAATATATAAGGAATTCGAACATTTATAATAATAACGTCATTTCAGTTTCTGGACCGGGGAGTTTTCATAAAATCCAAAACATGATCGATCCAGCGTAGCCTTTGGAAATGTCATTCGCCACTATTCAGTGATGACACCATTCCTTCGAAACACGCCATTGGAATCATGGAAAATACCTTAAATCTTCCAAGGAACTTTTCAATAGAATACTCCAAGGATCGTGAAAGATTTCTGGCAATGCGTCAGGACACATATCGTCGCTGCGCTAACGAAAACAGTTATGTGCTTTTTGTCAAAATTTTTACACTCAGCTGAGCAGAGCTCACAGAGTATATTAACTTTGTTCGCATAACGGTAATCCGTAACGGCATAAACTAATCGATATAGATATAGACTTCTATATATCAAAATGATCTGGGTGAAAAAAGAAATTCATTTAGCCATGTCCGTCCGTCTGTCGGTCCGTCCGTCTTAAACACGATAACTTGAGTAAATTTTGAGGTATCTTGATGAAATTTGGTATGTAGGTTCCTGGGCGCTCATCTCAGACCGCTATTTAAAATGAACGAAATCGGACTACAACCACGCCCACTTTTTCGATATCGAAATTTTCGAAAAACCGAAAAGTGCGATAATTCATTACCAAGGACGGATAAAGCGATGAAACTTGGTAGGTGCGTTGACCATATGACGCAAAATAGAAATGAAAATTTTGGACAATGGGCGTGGCACCGCCCACTTTTAAAGGAAGGTAATTTAAAAGTTTTGCAAGCTGTAATTTGGCAGTCGTTGAACATATCATGATGAAATTTGGTAGGCACGTTACTCCTATTACTATATGTGTGCTAAATAAGAATTAGCGAAATCGGATGTCGAACACGCCCACTTAAAAAAAAATTTTTTTTAAGTCAAATTTTAACAAAAAATTTAATATCTTTACAGTATAAAAGTAAATTATGTCAACGTTCGTCTCCAGTAATGATATGGTGCAACAAAATACAAAGCTAAAAGAAATTTTCAAAATGGGCGTAACTCCGCCCTTTTTCATTTAATTCGTCTAGAATACTTTTAATCCTTATGAAATTTGGTAGGGACATAGATTCTATGACGATAACTGTTTTCTGTGAAAATGGGCGAAATCGGTTGAAGCCGCGCCCAGTTTTTATACACAGTCGACCGTCTGTCCTTCCGCTCGGCCGTTAACACGATAACTTGCGCAAAAAACGATATATTTTAACTAAACTTAGTTCACGTACTTATCTGAAGTCACCTTATCTTGGTATAAAATATGGCCGAAATCCGACTATTACCGCGCCCACTTTTCCGATATCGAAAATTACGAAAAATGAAAAAAATGCCATAATTTTGCACCAAATATGAAAAAAGAGATGAAACATGGTAATTGGATTGGTTTATTGGCGCAAAATATAACTTTAGAAAAAACTTTGTAAAATGGGTGTGACGCCTACCATATTTAGTAGAAGAAAATGAAAAATTTCTGCAGGGCGAAATCAAAAGCCCTTGGAATATTGGCAGGAATACTGTTCGTGGTATTACATATATAAGTAAATTAGCGGTACCCGAAAGAAGATGTTATGGGTCACCCTGGTCCACATTTTGGTCGATATCTCGAAAACACCTTCACATATACAACTAAGGGCTACTCCCTTTTAAAACCACCATTAATACTTTTAATTTGATACCCATATCGTACAAACACATTTTAGAGTCACCCCTGGTCCACCCTTTTGTGATATCTCGAAAAGGCGTCCACCTATAGAACTAAGGCCCACTACGTTTTAAATAATCATTAACACCTTTCATTTGATACACATGTCATACAAACACATTCCAGGGTTACCCTGGGTTCATTTTGCTAAATGGTGATTTTCCTTTATTTTGTCTCCAAAGCTCTCAGCTGAGTATGTAATGTTCGGTTACACCCGAACTTAGCCTTCCTTACTTGTTTTTATTGGATATTTCATTATCACTATATAGAACCCACATTTCTGCATATGCCGTTTTTTTATATCTCTTTTGGTATAGAAGTGACCGAAAACAGCTATGTGCTCACAGTCCAAGAAGTACTCTGAAAAACGGTTATGTACTTACTTGCTTATAATTTTTTTTTAATCGCTGGCGAAAGTGCTTTGATTTCAATGTAAAAAATAATTACAAACCATCTGGCTTCCCAAGGCAGCCGGTTCTATAAGCCGGAGCAGCTCGGGATTTTCCCGAAGAAGGGCTGTTATTTCAGTGTAACCCTATTTAATTTGTTGCGTCCCTCCCACAAATTGTCATCCTCCCAGCAGATCCTTGCAGCGGGACTGCACCATATTCTCCTGCTTCGTGAGGGTATCAATCCCAATCCGGGACCTGTACCTGAGCCCGGTCCACATAAATCGTTTTGCTGCGTTTGCCGGAAAAGAAACTTTTTAGGACGGTCACACTCTTGTCAGTGTGTCACGTGCAAGGGATGATTGCATCGGACAGGATTTTCTGGGCTAAACCACAAAAGCTGAAGTCCCGGTAACTTTTATAAATATTTTGTGGCTCCTTGCTGTTTACGCCCAAGGGCGTCACGTAGTCTGAGCCTTAGCGCCACAACTACCTTCTAGCTGCCCCGCTGTTCAGCAAGCGACAACAACACAGAATTCTGCAGTTAAACTGTAATGGGTTAACTGGGAAGATCACGGAGGTAGTTGATTTCATGAAGCCCACCCACCACTCAGTGCAATATAATCTATTTGATCCCGACATCGTCATCACGCTACCGACTGTCTTCCAACCTAAAATTTTTGGTGTGACGTTCGCTCAGGATCTATATTTTGGTGAGCATGCAGCCGCAATTGTACCGAAAATCCAGAGCCGCAATAAAATCTTTAAATATCTTACCGGCAGCACTTGGGGTAAAGAAACGCTCATTACTACCTACAAAGCAAATGGCCGGCCGATTGCATGCTACGCGTCCCCGATATGGTCGCCCAGCCTAAAGGTTACTCACCTGAAGAAAATACAGGCCTGCCAAAACACCGCCCTCGGAACCGCTACGGGCTGTCTTCTTATGTCCCCAGAACACCATCTACACAATGAGGCGAGAGAACTCCCCATTAGCGATAGAAATAAAATGCTAAACATACAGTTTCTGTTGAATACCCAGAAACCTGGGCATTCCAACAGACATCTGATTGATGAAGCTATACCCCCAGGGGCTTAAGGGGTCATCTCCGTAAGCATTATGAGGAAATAGGGCACAAATTTCATACATTTCCCTACCGCCAAAAGCAAATTTTAATCATGTTTGAAAGCACCTATGTGCTTTAAAACGGCGCAAATATTTATCACGTCGTTATGGGTTAAAAAACATGATTTTTCCCTTCACACATCAATAACATATTTTCCAAAAAATATTTCAAAAATACGAAATCTGCAAAATTTTGCAAATGGACACCAGAAATACGTTTTTTTGATCTCCTGAACAGTTACTGAAAAACACATAACTGTTTTTGTGAGCGCAGCGACGATATGATGTGAGACTTATAAAGTGCAATGTTTCTTCTTTAAGGAAGCTTTGTTTTTCAACTGCCTACGAAGTTCAAATTACATTTGCAGGCTTAAGTGGTTATCCGTTAAATTTCTAATCTAATGTGTTTCCTAGTTTTTAAAAGATATCCTAGTAATTGCCTTCATTGTTCTGATAATTCTTTGGAGTCTAAAAAAAACATTTAGCTGTCGTCGTGTAAAAATACTGAATTTTGGAAATAGCAAACACCTTAATGTTTATGCATATTACCCAGCATAAAGTGGTGTAAGCTATAATAAAACAAGTAAGGAAGGCTAAGTTCGGGTGTAACCGAACATTACATACTCAGCTGAGAGCTATGGAGACAAAATAAGGGAAAATCACCATGTAGGAAATTGAACCTAGGGTAACTCTGAAATGTGTTTGTATGACATGTGTATCAAATGGAAGGTATTGAAGAGTATTTTAAAAGGCAGTGGTCCATAGTTCTATAGGCGGACGCTATTTAGGGATATCGCCATAAGGGTGGACCAGGGCTGACTCTAGAATGCGTTTGTACAATATGGGTATCAAACGAAAGGTGTTAATAAGTATTTTAAAAGGGAGTGGGCCTTAGTTGTATGGGTGGACGCCTTTTCGAGATACCCATAAAGGTGGACCAGGGGTCACTCTAGAATTTGTTTGTACGATATGGGTATCAAATTAAAGGTACTAATGAGGGTTTTAAAAGGGAGTGGTGGTAGTTGTATATGGGAAGGTCGAGATATCGACCAAAATGTGAACCACGGGCACCCAGAACATCATCTGACGGGTACCGCTAATTTATTTATATACGTAATACCACGAACAGTATTCCTGCCAATATTCCAAGGGCTTTTGATTTCGCCCTGCAGAACTTTTTCATTTTCTTCTACTTAATATGGTAGGTGTCAGACCCATTCTACAAATTTTTTTCTAAAGTTATATTCTGCGTCAATAAACAAATCCAATTATCATGTTTCATCTCTTTTTCCATATTTGGTACAAAATTATGGCATTTTTTTCATTTTTCGTAATTTTCGATATCGAAAAAGTGGGCGTGGTCATAGTCGGATTTCGACCATATTTTATACCAAGATAAAGCGACTTCAGATAAGTACGTTAACTAAGTTTAGTTAAGATATATCGTTTTTTGCTCAAGTTATCGTGTTAACGGCCGAGCGGAAGGACATACGGTCGACTGTGTATAAAAACTGCGCGTGGCTTCAACCGATTTCGCCCATTTTCACAGAAAACAGTTATTGTCATTGAATCTAGGTCCCTACCAAATTTCATAAGGATTGGTATATTTTTGTTCGACTTATGGCATTAAAAGTATTCCAGACGAATTAAATGAAAAAGAGCGGAGTTACGCCCATTTTGAAATTTTCTTTTATCTTTGTATTTTGTTGCACCTATAATTACTTACATAATTAATTATATACTGTAAAGATTTTAAAGTTTTTTGTTAAAATTTGACTTATAAAATTTTTTTTAAAAGTGGGCATGTTCGTCATCCGATTTTGCTAATTTTTATTAAGCATACATATAGTAATAAGAGTAACGCTCTTGCCAAATTTAATCAACATGTCTTCGACGACTGCCAAATTAAGGCTTGCAAAACTTTAAAATTACCTTCTTTCAAAAGTGGGCCGGTGCCACGCCGATTGTCCAAAATATTATCAATTTTCTATTCTGCGTCATAAAGTCGACCCACCTACCAAGTTTCATCGCTTTATGCGTCTTTGGTAATGAATTATCGCCCTTTTTCGGTTTTTCGAAATTTTCGATATCGAAAAAGTGGGCGTGGTTATATTCCGATTTCGTTTACTTTAAATAGCGATAGAGAGATTAGTATCCAGGAACTTACATACCAAATTTCAATAAGATACCTCAATATTTACTGAAGTTATCGTGTTTACGGACGGACCGGCGGCCGGACGGACGGACGTGGCTAAATGAATTTCTTTTTTCACCCAGATCATTTTGATATATAGAAGTATATATCTATCTCGATTAGTTTATGCCGTTACATATTACCGTTAAGCAAACAAAATTAATATACTCTGTGAGCTCTGCTCAGCTGAGTATAAAAATAGAAAATACTAGTGGCTACACTGCATAGTAAGAAATATTTAGAAATAATGTTTTAACAAGTAAAGGTGTCTAAGCTCGGGTGTAACCGAACATTATATACTCAGCGTGAGCTTCAATTGCACATTTCATTTCAGATAAATTACTTTTCTATATAACACGTGGCACCGCCCGTTTAAAAAAAATGTCTCCCCATTTCCTCTTACAATAAAACTTGATAAGTGAAATATCAGTGATTCAAAACAATTTTTTGCTAAGTTATAGCTTATTATTCTAGTCTACGACCCTTTTAAACTTGTTTTATATCTAAGTTGCCGTGGTCTTTAACCGATCCCGTCATTTTTCTAGAAATATTTTCTGCAATAGGAAAAATTTGTGTACCAAATTTTATTACGATCCATTAATTTTTCTTCGAGTTATGGCTCCCGAACACAGAAAATTGCTTAGCCATAAAAGGGGCGGTGCCACGCCCATTTTTTTAAATTTGAAGTTTTTCCTATTTATTATTATAAATCCACTTGGGAAATGAAATACCATTGATATAAAGCTCTTTTTTGCAAAGATATAGCTTATTTTATACGTCCACGACCTTTTAAAAATCGTTTATATAAAAGTGGGCGTGGTCCTTAACCGATTTCGTTAATTTTTCTTCAAAGCATTCCTTATAGTAAAGGCAACCTCTCTGCCGAATTTTGTTACGATAGGTTTAACGATTTTTGATTTATGATTAATAATATTTGTAAAATTGATTTTATCACAAGTGGGCGGTGCCACGCCCATTTTAAATTTTTTTTCAAATTTTTATCAAGAGTCTCAATATCAGTCCACACGTCAAATTTCAATATTCTAGGTGTATTATTTACTAAATAATCAGGTTTTTTGTGTTTTCCAAAATGTTATATATATATAAAGTGGGCGTGGTTATCATCCGATTTCGCTCATTTTCAATACTAATCTATTCTGGGTCCAGATAAGTTCGTGTACCAAATTTGGTGAATATATCTCAATATTTACTCAAGTTATCGTGTTACGGACAGACGGAAGGACGGGACATGGCTCAATCACATTTTTTTCGATTCTGATGATTTTGATATATGGAAGTCTATATCTATCTCGATTCCTTTATACCTGTACAACCAACCGTTATCCCAATCAAAGTTAATATACTCTGTTTGCAAAGCACTCTGAGTATAAAAAGTGTGAATGCTACCGCGAGTTAAAAAGGGAAGCGAAGCACATTTAAAGGACGAGAAATATGTAAGTACAAAGTAAGAAAATTTCAAAAAATTAAAGCTATAGTCAACTTTGACTGTACTTTAGACTCGCACTCGAAAACCGGGCTTAATAGCTGCAAATAATGCTTGATCAGCCGGTACCACCTTTTTCTTCTTAAATGTCATAGACTAAATCGTGCTAATAAGGATAAATAATATAAACAATATATACAAAACAGCAAAATTACCATATTAACCTCGTTAGTTGTGCGCCATTTTCTCATGTTCAGCATACTGACATTCTCCACATCTCAATTTATGCGACATCATCTTTTTAGCACACAATAAATATAATGGAATTGTGTTGCAAATCATACCGCTTACAGCCAATACAATTTTCGATGCAAATTCATGTGTCAATTGATGTATGTATATACATACATACATATGCTAATGAACTTGAGATAAAACGGAAAATAAATTAGGGACCCACTCACATATTAACAACAAAATTCATCTTGAACTTCAATTTTATATTCATCTATAATTTTCACATTTTTTTTGTGTCATTCATATACTGTCATATGCATTACATGTCAATTTGAGCACACGCGTACATTAGGGTGGGCGAAAAAAAATCAAGTTTTGTTTTTCGTGAATAACTTGTTGCTAGCTACCTCTTCAATTTGACTACCCTCCAAGGGATTAAGAAACCATTATAAAAGTTAATTTTTATTAAATCGATTTGTAATCGACTATTTATCCGTTTGTTGTCGAAAAATTATCGATATATTTTAAAAAGGGTATCAGTTTGTTTTAGGAAACTTGTACATTTGTTATCGGAGTGTTACCAATTTGTTATCGGTGGTTTGTGGAAAGTTATCTATTTCATTTTTAAAAATGTGATTTGGCAATAAGAAGCCGATTACAATTAGTTATTATTAGTTATCGATAGTAAGCCGATTATAAAACCACATGGGTTGTTACCGATAAGACTCCAAAGAAGCTCCTTTTCAAAAATTCTGGAACTATTTTGTTTCTTTCCGTGGCTGAACTGTAGTTAACTGAAAAAAAATAGTTTCCAGACTTACACCTGTATGTTTGCACACCAAACTTCACGAGTACTTGGTACTAACGCCTTTTTTTGCAAGAAAGAAACTTTCAATTTTTGCAAAAAGTGATCAATCAAAATGTATCGAAAAGCTATCAATTGTTAAAAACAAAAGTTATCGATTTCAAAATTTTATGGAAAAAGTATCGACATGTTATCAAAAAGTTACCGATTAGTTAACAAAAATGTATCGATTTACTATCGGAAAGTTTACTCCTATTTATCAAAGTTATTTTATCAAAAATTGATAAGCAATAATACCGCAGGACATGAATACACAACGTGCCCAACCGTTTCCTGCCACAGAAGGCAGTGTCCAGTTAGTACGCGCATCATGAACCTTAAGGAAACTCCTTAAAGATATGAGCAACTTTGTGAGTGCAATATCGTTGGAATTGCGCATGATCTCATCAGCCCCGCGTTATAGTCCATGCCTTCTTTGCTTGATGGGTCATATGCACACCTCTTGATTTTCACAATCCGATAGGTACATCTACCGTCGATTCATTGAGTACTGCACCCTCCTTTTCCAGCTCATCGGCCACTTCATTACCTTCTATTTATTTATCACTGGAAGCCCAGTATAGATGTATAGTTTTACCTAAGAGAAGTCTCTCTAACGCTTGTTTGCATACCAGGATAGTTCCTGATAAAGAACTGTGTGAGATTATTAATATATATATTGTAATGAATTTTAGTGGTATTCTTCTTATTTGCAACCTTCCACTAATATTCGTATCGCTAAACTGTTGAATAAATAACTCCAATATTCAATAATGCAAAATTGCCTTTATTAAAGTACTTCACAATAACACTGATACTTCACAACCAATAACTTGCTTAAATCAAACTGACTCTTGCTTACTCAGCTTTAACTCCTTTTATACTCTGTGAAGTCGCGTTCGCATACTTTTAGGCGTTTCTTCTTCTAGAATTTAATACTTGTTTAGCAGCTATAAACTCACCAGCTATAAACTACAGATGCACGTTTATAGCTTCTCAAATACGCGTGTATATGTGAGTGATACTTCTACCGATGATTGCATACTTTTGCGAGTATCTCAGATATATGCATGTGTTTGTGCATATCTCTCCGCTTCTTGTATGTACATATGTGTAGACATAATGATTGATTTGTTTATGTGGATACAAGTGACTGCTTAGTATCGGCTTAGAGATGATAGTATGCCTTAGTGTAGCTAATTATTCGTCACAATCCTCCACCTAAGTCTGATCGTCCCGATCAGACAAATCTCTCGATCTAACCGCTGCTAGCATCTCCAAGTGAACCACCCTTCTATTTCGTGGTTTCCCAATGGGTTGCATGCAGTAGATGGTATCACTGATCTTCTTCACAACTTTGTACGCGCTTCCCAACTGCACCAAAATTTGGATGTAACATCTTTCTGCCGGTGAGGGTTGTATAGCAGTACCAAATCTCCCTCTCGGAAACCTTCCGAATTATTGTTCTTGTCGTACCTGTTTTTCATCCTAGTACTTATTATCCTGATTAGTTCCCTCATACTCTGTTATTTGGCCAATGAACTACTTCGTAGAGCTTACGCTTGACGGATTGGCTTCGCATAATCAGTATCGTTCCCACGTTTCACAACAGCGCCCTGGCTTGAAACTACCCTCGTATTCTTTCTGGGAACATCTTTCCTTTGTTTTTGTGCGTCCTTTTGGTTTTGCCAATGCCAGTGTTCCTCCCGCGGGTACCTTTGATTTCGCTTTATTTGGCCCATCCGATCCATCAACCTTTGCCCGATCTACTGCCTTTGACTTTGGTGGTCTTTGTCCATTCGCCTCCACCAGCACTCGCTTACTGCTGAACCCTTTCTCAAAACTGAAGTTGAGTGGTACATCATGGTTCTTATAACTCATAATCCTTCTCTGTATATCGATCTTGATGTCATGGTCAACTAAGAAGTCCACTCCCAATATGACTTCATCAACGATCTCTGCCACAACGAATTTGTGTAGAACCGCGACCTTACCTATTAAGGCTTCACATATCACTTCTCCCTGGACTTGGTTATACTCGCCAGTGACCGTACGCAACCTTTCTCCAGGTAATGGCTAACCTTGCTGCCTTGTTGCGTTCCTTTTAAAGCTTCCAAACTTGCGTCTAACCACTCTGGTCTTTCTACTTCCACACGGCGCGCTTTGAAAACTGGCTTGCACAGAAGCGACGCTGTTTCCCGAATCAGAGCATGGGATACCGTTTCTGCGAATGTAGGTTTAGTTTAGAATTTTAGTGGTATTCCTCTTATTTGCAACCTTCTACTAACGTTCATATCGCTAAACTGTTGAATAAATAACTACAATATTCAATAATGCAAAATGGCCTTTATTAAAGTACTTCACAATAACACTGATACTTCACAACCAATAGCTTGCTTAAATCAAACTGACTCCTGCTTACTCAGGTTAAACTCCTTTTATACTCTGTGATGTCTCGTTCGCATACTTCAAGGCGTTTCTTCTTCTAGAATTTACTAATTGTTTACCAGCTATAAACAACAGATGCACGTTTATAGCTTCTCATATGCGCGTGTATATGTGAGTGATACTTCTTCCGATGATTGCATACTTTTTAGAATATATCATATATATGGATGTGTTTGTGCATATCTCTCCGCTTCTTGTATGTACATATGTGTAGACATAATGATTGATTTGTTTATGTAGATACAAGTGACTGCTTAGTATCCGCTTAGAGATGATAGTCTGCCTTAGTGTTGCTAATTATTCGTCACAATATTTTCGTGAGGGCAGCTTAAGTCCTTTTCCTCCAGAACTTCGGCTGCTTTACTTATGCTTCAATTTCCGCTTGAAAAATATTGCAGCGATGTGAGAGTAAGATTTTTGATTTTTTTTTCGGCCCACCCTAATGTGTATTATAACATTAGCTTAATCGTACATATAAATACATAGTATAAAGCATATGATTCTGGAATTTTCCCATAAACTTATATGCATTTCAAACTTTTCACTTGGCTGATTTTATCTTTCACACTTTTTTTGCTTATGCTAAGCTGCCATTGAGTTACTTGGGCTTAATTCAACTGATTGAGTTTTCGTCAATTTGTATTGAACTTATTGAACATAATGGTAGAGGCATGATTAATGAACTTGTTCAAATCGAATATGCTGATGAACTGATTTGATGAAATTACGGTATTGTTCATTTCCGCGCATAATTTCATGCTTTGGGAGGAAGACAAGTATGGAGTTGCAGTAATTGACAGCATTCGATATTGTTGCGGTATAAAGTTTAAACTACAAGGATGGTAAGTTTGCGGGGTTGCAACGGTGGGCAATCAATTAGAGTCGGGCGGCCATGCTCGTTGCTGACTTACGGTCTAGGTTCAAGATGCGGTAACCAACCTATGTGATCCTAGGGTCCTAGTGGGAAACATTTTTGTCCATTGTGGGGAACCTTTTATCAACTCGGAGATATTTTTGTTCATTGTTAGTGCCACCAGTGAGTGCCGGATTGTGAGACATTCATTCGACCATATTGCTGCATAGATGGTCCTCAACGAACTACCTGCTTTCTCTGGACATAGGAAAGTGATAAGAAAGTGATGAATCGACTTCTCGTCCTCCTCATCCTGACAGGTTTGCAGCGTCTTTTATCATAAGTTGCAACTACAAGCGAGCGCTGGTACTTAAGTTATACGCTGACAACTCTCTCTACTGATAGATACAAATGCAAACATCCTAAGGACTATGCTTCGAGTTCATGTATTTTGATTGTCTAGATCCTTTTACAGGAAGCTATGGATGACCAGCTGGTGGATGATATAGAAAAGCGATGAGCGGTGCAAGACAGAAGGACAATGGGGTCATGCTACGTCTGCGACAGTCATCAAGGAAGACATAGCCATAGTATACGATTTTTCGTGGAGAAAATTTAGAAAAAAGTTTTTCGAAGCGGGGTCACCCCTCGGCAGTGATTTGGCAAACACTCCGCGTGTATTTCTGCCATGAAAAGCTTCTTAGTTCAAATGGGTGTGCCTTGCAGATGCCGTTCGGAGTTGGCATAACTCATGTATGTCCCATCGTACCAATTCGCGGGAAAAATTAAAAGGAGTACGATGCAAATTGGAAGACAAGCTCGGCCTAAAATCTCTTCGCGCCAAGTATTTATTATTTTTTTATTATGAAAATTATTAGAAAATACATTCAACTGTAATTTTAACACTGCCATCTCCCAACAAACTGGGTTGATCGAAGTATACGAAGCCAAAGTAGTAATGTGGGTATCTAGGGATAGCCAAGTTACGTACACGTCTATGTGAAGCAAAGGAAATGTATCCAGTAAAAGAGAGCATAATTTTCCAACTAATGATGTATACGAGTAGAGGGATTATATTTTTAATCAGTACCTATAGCCGCAGCCAACATTATAAGGTTTCAACGAGACCCAAAAAATAACGAATATATTGAGAAACATCGCTATGCATATGATCCTTTTCGTAGCGCGAAGAGAGCCGCCCACTCAGTAGAAACAAATTGAGGCTATGCGACGCGAATGCAACAAGTAGATGTTGGCTGATAGGTTAGTTAAAATAGAAATGGTCGGTCCATAAAGACTTTTCATAGACTGAATGTGTCCATGTTTGTTTTAAGATCAAACGGGAAAAACCCCAATTCCCCAACTCCGTCCTCTTGGTGGGTTAATAGATGTTTCCACCTCTAGCAACTCTGTCCGCCCTAGTAACTGAAGCCTTGACCTCATGGGGTTCACGACACGAATACAGAATGTGCTAACCGAGGCTAATTTCTAAGTATATGACACCGGAAGACAGTGTCCAGTTAGTACGTCCATCATGAGCCTTAAGTATTTTGCCTTTAGAGATATAAGCAACCCTGTACGTCTAACTTCGAAGACTTTGACATGATCTTATATATTTTGCAGGCCCGCGCTTCAGTCCACGCCTTTCCCGCTTGATGGATCATATGCAACTTATGTCTCCTTATGATTTCTCCCAAAAGGATTGGGAAGTCTGCCGTCGATTCATCGAGTGGTGCACCCTCCTTTACCAAGTAATTAGCCTTTTGGTTATCTTCTATCCCTTAATGCCGGCGAGCCCAATACAGATGCATACTCCGGCGAAGTCGGCCCAGTGCTTATTTACATTTCAGGCCACTCTTTGGTGAAGTACTGTGTTAGATTATTGTCTTAATCCCCGCTTGACTGTCAATATACATAAATAGGCAGCATCCTATTTTTCCAATGCAGCGCGTCATTACTCATCGTACCAGTTGTTTTTGTGGACTCGTTTAAAACCTATGGTATCATCAATGGCGACACGTAATGAGAAGAAATACGCACTGACACAAGAAAGTTTGTCGTCGAAAAGCTGCTCACGAAATAGCAATATTCGACCTGACGATGTGACCGAGTAGTTGGATATGTGCAAGTGCTACATTTGGTCTTAACTAGCACAGTTGATCCTTTATTTTACTTTTCTTATGTAACTTTGTATCCAAGTTGTTTACTTGGAGTTCAAACAAATATTTTCTTTAATAATACAAGTCAATTGAGCTGAGAATACTTGATTTAGAGATACAGATTTTACGGCAAGAATAACACCGTTAGAGAAATACAAACGAACAAAGCGGAATTATCCAAAAAGTAAAAAATATTAAAGATATCAAACCAATAGTTGTAAAGAGGAGAGTGGAAATAAAAACACTAGCCATTACATTTGACCGACGTCATAAGCCGTTAAGGATTCATTATCTCTTTTCCTTCCTTTATATTAGGTCGGTTGAATGTTTGTCCGGTTTTCATACAAATCTTTCAATCGATTTTTAAGTAACTTCTGATTGAAACTTTACACATAGGTTAGAACACCGCGACAATGCAGCAAAAGGAAAAAAAATCCGTTAGGTGACGCACAGATCTAAATAAATAGATAAGAATTTGAAAATTTTCAAACCAGCTTTTAAGTAACTTCCCGATGAGCTAGAGACTTGAAATTTCAAACTTAATGCTGAAGTCGATGACTGCCGATAACACGATACAAAATGATTCGCTAGGGGGCGCACGGGCAGCACTGTAAAACTTCACAGATAGGAAAGACGCCGAGAAATTTTAAGAAAAGGAGAAAAATTCCGTTAGGTGGCGCACGGATCGAAATATATAGATAAGAATTTCGAAATTTGGTCTTTTGAGATCGATTTTAAAGTAACTTCTCATTGAGCTACAAACATGAAACCTCAGAGACAGGTTAAGACACCGTGACAAAGGAACAAAAGGAGAAAAAATATCCGTTAGGTGTCGCACGGATCGAAAAAATTAGATAATAATTTGGAAATTTGAAAACGGGTTTTAAGTAACTACTCGATGAGCTAGAGGCTAAAAATTTAATTTAGAGCTTAATTCAGAGGTCGATGACAGCCGATGACACAATACAAAAAGTTTCGCTTGGGGGCGCACGGGCTGAGATATTTAGAAAAGTCAAACGGAACGGAGAGAGTTTTGGGATTGATTTTTATGTAATAGCGTTTTCTTTTCTGGCTAAAGTGTTACGCTTTTTGTACGCCGCGCAAGCTTTGTTGTTCTATTCTAAAAACAGGCAATGCCTTTACGGGGTATTTCGTTCTTTTGTGAAAATTGTTGCCTGCTCGAAACGCAAAAGCGTTACACTTTTACCCTGTATAAAATGGCGGTGTGGCTGTGCAACTCTGTGAAACTCTCAATTCGCTCTTAAGTTCCACATATATTCTGTTAATATGAGTGAATATGGTGAGTTGAAGTTTCTTTGTATGCACTGTAAATGTTGAACATTTTCTGGGGTAGGAGCAACTCTATTAAGGCTTTACCATTTACTTAGGCAACAATTTATTTCAGAAAAGAAAACGCTATAAGTTCTCATTGAGCTACAATTGTAACACTTAATAGATAAGACACCTAGAAAATGTAAGAAAAGGAGAAAATAAAAATAAAATAAAAAAATTGTAAGCACTTTCTTTATACAAATGGACAAAAATCTGCGACAATGTCTCCTTATATAAAGACATATTCTTGCTAACTTTGATTTATGAATGGCTCATTATCGGCAACGAATAGATATCGTCGACTTATCTGTTTCTAATAGGCTTGTTATCGGTTTCTTATCGGCTTGTCATAGATGGTATCATAACTAGCAGATGAGTCGTCGTTAACAAATCCATAACATGCCGATAACAAACTAGTAAAACTCCCCATCGAAATCAATAGCCTTTTGAAAACATCGATACATTATTAATAACGAAATCAATAACTTTTCCATAACACGCCGATAACAAATAAGTAACACCTTATAAGTTTCCTAAAACAAATTGATATATCTTTTATAATTATCAAAAACTTTCCGGTGGAATCGATAACTTCTTGAAAACAAATCGATAACTTTTCCATACACTCCGATAAGAAATTGTAACAATCCAATTACAATTCTATAATTTTTCGTTGATAAAACCAAAATTTTTCGAAACAACGGACAACTCCATTGATTATAATTTTAAATAGTAAAGTTTGTTTTATATTTTTGCGGCCGCTGTGGTGGATGATAGATGCTCCGCCTACCACACCGTATGCCCTGGGTTCGCACCCCGGCAAAGCAACATTCAAATTTTTGAAATAAAGTTTTTCATTAGAAGAAAATTTTCTAACGGGCGGGTCGCCCCTCGGGAGTGTTTGGCAAGCGCTCCGAGTGTATTTCTGCCGTGAAAGCTCTCAGTGAAAACTCATCTCTTGCAGATGCCGTTCGAGTCGGCATACAACATGTAGGTCCCGTCCGGCATTTGTAGGGAAAATCAAGAGAGCACGACGCAATTGGAAGAGACTCGGCCTTAGATCTCTTCGGAGGTAATCACGCTTACATTTATTATTTATAATTTATTTTTATTTTACTTTATTGTATTTATAGTTCATTTAATTTTGTTTTTCATTTTATTTTATTTCATTTTATTTTATTTCATTTTATTTTATTTTATTTATTCTATTCTATTCTATTCTATTTTATTTTTTTATTTTGTTTTATTATTTCAAGGTATGTTTGAGCTCTAAGCCATATATATATATATATATATAATAAGTACAAAAAGCAACAAATGTGTTTAAACAATATATATATATTTGTCGAATTATTTGTATTGCCGATATTTTTTATTTTATTTTATTTTATATTATTTTATTTTGTTTTATTTTACTTTTGTTTATATAATTTTATTTTATTTTATGATTGTCATTCTATTTTCATTAATTTTTTTTTATATTATTTTACTTTATTTTATTTTTTATTTATTTAATTTAATTCTTGATTTCTATTTTTTTCATATTTTTTATTTTATTTTTTAATTTATTTTATTTTATTCTATTCTATTTCTATTTTTTTTTATTTTGTTTTATTATATTCAAGGTATGTTGAGCTCTAAGCCAATATATATATATATTGTAAATACTTTTTTAGCAGTAATAAAAATTACGCATTTGCTCAGAGTGTATGCATCTCTTCGAGAACTTGCATGTATAAAAATTGTGCAAATGCCCATAAACTTTAATTTATATATAGGAGACATGTTTGCCTTGAATTACTGTGTGATTTCGCTCATATCAACACTACCATGTACCTTGTTCACACATTACGCTACAGTGTAGTGACTATACTTACGATCTTATTCTTTATTACTCCATATAGCATAGCACATACTGCTTACACGTATAGATTTTCTAGTGTTCCATACGGTACATGAACCAATATTACACACTATGCATGTACTTACATTCTACATGTATCCCTCATATAGGATATCTTACAAAGACTGCGTTACTCTTATGCTTACACTTATGTATATTCAAGACTCCCCCATACCGTGAGCAAAACAAAGTAACTGGCGGACCTGACGGCGTAGGTTAGGTTGAACTGACCAGACCGGTGTAGTAAAGGACCATTCTTGTTCCAAATGGACCGTTATTATAAGAGCTTGTATGCAAGTTTTATTGAAATACTAACATAAGCGTTGAGTAAGAAAAAACAAGGGCTTATGAAATTTAGTGGTACTTTAGTAGGCATTAAAACAGAGATACAATAATGACTAAATTTGCAATGCATTGATATTTACACAATTGTGCAGCTACCACTTAATTTCACAATCCATAACCTTCATTAAACAAAATATCTAAAATGTTTAGCATTTAATTTCCTGAGCAGTTTTCTTTGCCTTGCTACGCCACAATTTGCACTTCTACCACATAACTTACACCGACTAAAACCATTTGCAAACTTCTTATCTCTCCGTACGAAAAGATAAAGAAAATAAGCGGGAAGAAAAAA
>JARSSU010018849.1:0-16433 GCA_029619165.1 Eurosta solidaginis
CCAATCTAAAATCAAATTATTGTTGTTGCTGTGAATGCGGGTGTCCAATAAAGGGATACTGCCATTTACTTCTTTCTCTACAGTGAATTTTAACTTGTTGTGGTATTTGTTGAGTGTATCTAAAATTATATTTACGTCGTCCTTTTTAATAATCGCGAAGATGTCGTCTACGTATTTGACTAGAAATTTGGTTTGTATGCCGTGTTGTTTTTGGAGTTCCATGAATGTGAAGTTGAGTAAGTACATCGTCTATGACTATGTCGGCAATAGTGGGGGAGAGGGGGTTGCCCATGGGCATGCCATAAGTTTGTGTATACATCTTGTCGTTGTGTGTGAAGTAATTGTTATCTTTGAGGCAGAAATCTAATATGCTTTGGAACTTGCTCTTTGATATAGTCGTGTTTTTTTGCTATTTCTTCCCATTTCCGCATTATGATTTTTGACGCTAAATTTGCTGGTATGTTGGTGAACAAGGAGACAACATCGAACGACACTAACACATCTTTTTCACAAACATTTATATTGTTTAGTATTTCTTTTAATTCATATGAGTTTTTAATGTTGAGTTCAGGCGAAATCAACGATATCAGTATTTTTCCTATAAATTGGACAGCTGATAACATGGGACATTGGTGTACGAAACAATTGGACATAGTGGACATTCAGGTTTGTGGATTTTTGGTAGCCCATATAAACGAGGGGCAGTTGCTGCCGTGCTGGTCAATTGTTGTTTTTCTCTTAAGCTAATGTGTTTGCCTTTATATAGTTCGTATACTATGTTGTTGTTTTTCCTTTGCAGTGTGTTTTTTGGATCGCCTCTAACTACTTTGTAAGTATTCTTGTCTCCTAGTAGATTTTCCATTTTAGTGTTGTAGTCCATTTTGTAGAGTGCTATTGTTATGTTTCCTTTGTCGCTGTCTGTGATGACTATGTCGTCTTTGTGTGTCTTAAGGAACGCTTTCGTTTTTCTATATGTTTCTAATATGAATTTTTCCACAGAATTGTTCCTGATGTTGCGCTTAAAATTCATAATTCTGTTGCTAAGTTTATTTCTTGCTACTTCCTTTTCTTTTTCTGTTTTTAAAGTCTCAAAAACTTGTTCCATTTCGGCTATTGTTTGGCAGAGGAAAAATTTTGGTTGTAGTTGGCAATGTAAATTTTTTGCCTAAAGACAGTAGCCACTTGACATCCTCGGGAAATTCTATATTTGTAGCGTTGACAAACCATTCGGAGTTAAGGTTGATGCCTAATTTCCGAATGTGCTCGTTTTTGAGCTTCTGAATTTTGGAAGAAATGGTTGTTTCACTTTGTTTACCGATCTTATTACTTAGAGAGTTTTGCTTGACGACGACTGCCTTAAATTCATCTTCAATGAACATAAAAAACACAACAAAACAAACACCAAATATAGACAACCAAACAAAGCGATACTTCAGTGTCACATACATTCCCAGGCTGACAGAAAGTCTCGCACATGATCATAATAATAAGAAAACATCCCACACAACATTAGCATTTACATAAATCGAATTGCACTCTAGCGACGTGTTTCACAAAAACAAAAAGCCCTATAGATATCCAACAACAAAGTAATGTAGTATATGAAATACAGTGCAAAGGCAACGACAGCGAAAACTGCAACAAAGTGTACATCGGTGCAACTAAAAGAACACTAGGTACGCGATTAGCTGAACACGAAGCCGACATACGCAAACAAAAACAAAGCACAGCTTTATCTCAACACGCGGTAACAAACAACCACACAGCTGACTTTGCAAATACAAGAATATTGGACAAAGAGAAAAGAGGAAAAACGAGATACACCATAGAGAGCCTTTGAATACTTCAAAAAAGAGAACATACGATAACAGAAGAGAAGACACTGACAATATTGCCGCTTCATATTTATTATGTTTATAACATTTATAGTGACAAGTTTACCACAAAAAACGATGGTATCGATTTTTGATTTAGTTTTAATAGTTTAATGGTTTTCACATATTTTAATAATTAAATCAACACATTTTTATGTAAGTAAGTGCAAAATTAACATTATTGTCAAGTGTAATTTTTGTTTTATGTGTAATCATGTTCACCGTCTCCTTACATATCTCTATATATATGTATGTAAAAAAAGACACAAAATTTATTGTAATGTTCGCTTTCTTTTGTTAAATAGATAGAGATATCTTAACTCCTGATGATGCCAAGAAAATTTGGCGAAACGTTGAGTTAAAAGGTGGAATAAGTCTCGTATTAACAATTAGATCAGAAAAGCTTATAAAAATTAAAAATTTGCACGCCAAAGAAACTGATCCATGAATCCATAGAATATTGAATTCGCATTAAACACAGTAAACGTATTCATTGTTAGCCTGTTTCATAAAAATATTTGTTATAAATAAATGAGTTGAAAAGGTTTAATTCTATCTAAAAATTATTTCGCCGAATGAGCAACCCATACAAATATATTGGAGTTTCTTATTTTTCAAATGTCCCAGGAAATTTTTAAAAATCCCAGGAATTTGGCTCAAATTTGAGGTTTGTCTCGGGAACCCGAAATAAAAATTTGGCAACCCTACTGCGCAGGGAAATTCGCATATCCTTTGCAGCAGGGGCAACCCTCGTCCATACACATTCTATGCCCTTTTAACATTGCTATGTCATTGGTAGCAAACTAAATATCTTTAAAAATGTCACACACTTGCCCTTGCGTCCTGCGTCACATTACAGACTTTAGGGCACACTTTTTCTCAACATGGCACACACTGCTGTCTTTGCGATATACCTTTTCTCAACATACCCAACTTGTACACTTAAAGTCTTGAGAAATATCCACCGTAGAGGCTTGATGACGGAATGAGAAAGTGCTTGTCGAATTGGGTATATTGTCATTACTAGAACAACAGGGAATCAATAACAACCACAATGAACAATGGTAATAATAATTATGAATGTATTTATTTATTTACAAGCTTATATATTGTAACGAATTTTGGGAAAGTCCTGATTATTTTGCTGCTTCTGTTAACGTTCGAATTGCTGAACTGTCGAATAAATAACTCAAATATTCAGGAAGCAAAATGTTCTTTATTTACAACCCTACTCCGACAGTAATACTGCACAGTTACAATACTCGCTTACTTCACTAATAGCGTGTCAAAATCAAAC
Organism: Eurosta solidaginis; assembly: GCA_029619165.1. Taxonomy (NCBI): domain Eukaryota; kingdom Metazoa; phylum Arthropoda; class Insecta; order Diptera; family Tephritidae; genus Eurosta; species Eurosta solidaginis. The sequence continues at coordinate 3,172 of JARSSU010018849.1, forward strand.
TGATTATTCCGGAGCTTGCGCTGCTTTTATACTCTCTGTTGCCTCGTTCGCAAATTTTATCCTAAGGTGTAGACTTTTCGCGAACAGCTGCTTATTTATTTCTCCTTTATGTATCTGATATTCACGTTTGTTTTCTAGTTATATGGGTGTGTATGTGTGGTAATAGCTTCTAACTTCGTACCGATCAAACAAATCTCTCACCGCAACCGCTGCTAGCCTCTGCAAATGAACCACCCTTCTATTTCGTGGTTTCCCAATTGTTTGTATGCGATAGACGACATCACTGATCCGCTTCACAACTTTGTATGGGCATTCCCAGCTACACTGAAATTTTGATGGAACACTTTTCCGCCGATAAGAGGTGTATAACAGATCTCCCTCCAGGAAACCTTCCGAATTTTTCTTCTTGTCGTACCTGTGTTTCATCTTACTACTCATTATGCTCGTTTGTTGCCTCACACACTGTTGTTTGGCCAATGGACTACTTCGAAGAGCTTGAGCTTGACGGATTGGCTTTGCATAATCAGTATGGTTTTGACGTTTCACAACAGTAGTGCGCCCTGGCTTGAAACCACCCGTGCATTTTTTCTGGGAAATTCTTTCCTTCGTTTTAGTGCGTCTATTTGGGCTTATTGATATTCCATATTGCTTATATAAATAATCGCCAGATTTTTGACGGGTATGTTACATGTATGTACTTTAGGGCGGTCCTTATAATCGAAATGTAGTATTTTTTCCAGTTTCACCTCCTAGATCGGTTGCACCACGGTCAACTATATTGCACAACATTTTTTATCCCGATTGGAGATGGTTTAGGCGTGTCGCAGGGGGGTCAAAGTTGAAATTGCTCTATGGAGACTCAAAAAATAAAAATGATTTTTCTTTTTATCTAATACTCGAAATCGGTAGCCCTATGGTGGAAAATATCAGATGTAAATTCTGGTCCCGATTGGAAACGCCTAAGGGGTGTCGCAGGGGGGTTGAAGTTCAGACTACCCTATGGAGACTCGAAAAATAAAAGTGATTTTTCTTTTTATCTAATACCCGAAATAGATATCACTATGGTCGGAGATATCATATACAAAATTTGGTTATGATTGGTAAAGCCTAAGGCGTGTCGCAGGGGGGTAAAATTCAGACTACCCTATGGAGACTCGAAAAATAAAAGTGATTTTTCTTTTTTATCTAATACCCGAAATAGATAACACTATGGTCGGAGATATCACACACAAAATTTGGTTATGATTATAAAAGCCTAAGGCGTGTCGCCGGGGGTAAAAGTTCAGACTACCCTATGGAGACTCGAAAAATAAAAGTGATTTTTCTTTTTATCTAATACCCGAAATAGATATCACTATGGTCGGAGATATCACATACAAAATTTGGTTATGATTGGAAAAGCCTAAGGCGTGTCGCAGGGGGGTAAAAGTTCAGACCATCCTATGGAGACTCGACAAATAAAAGATGATTTTTCTTTTTATCTAATACCCGAAATAGATATCACTATGGTCGGAGATATCACATACGATTGGAAAAAGCCTAAGGCGTGTCGGAGGGGGGTGAAAGTTCAGACTACCCTATGGAGACTCGAAAAATTAAAGTGATTTTTCAGATTAACCGATGGAGGCTCAAACAATGTGAATAATTTGTTCATATGTATTTAATTAGCGAGCATTGCTCATATTGCTTTATACAATGGATTTTGTAATTGATATTAGAGAAAAATTGTAAGTTTACAAACGGCGATGGTTACTAGGACATGTTTCTGAATTTCACTTCTTCATCAGCTAGCTTTTCGGGAGCTGAGCGTTGAACTCGAATCTCCAGCATTCATATCAGTGCAAAGGCTGATGCCTTTAGCTGCTAAGCCATATGAATGTCCCGTTGTTCGCTGTACAATTGGTCTCTAATTATATAAATTATATAATTTGTTTTTATTGAGTTTTCAAGTTATAAATAAAATAACAATAAATTCATGTTCGTTCATTTTACATCATAATTAAACAATAAATTTCTAAATAACCAATGGTTGTGATAAAGATTGCTTTGTAGCGTTTGGGTATGTTTCTTTATAGTATGTATTGTTTGTCCTCTTCGTTTTTGGATAAGATTTTGTTGTACTCTTCTACAAGTTTAACTCCTCTCTCTGCCGTATCGTTTACGACTTTCAAATTTTTTAATCTATCAACAGCTTTAATATAATTTTCGTTAGTTACCCAACAATTTGGGTCTGAATGAAGAAACTCTTTATTTATGCAAAACCTATCGAAAAAATCTGAGCTGCTTTTACTTACAAACTGATCTAGATCATTGGCAAATACTCTTTCTTCACTTCCTATTACAAAGTCATACTTTTTTCCTACAAAGTAATTGTCTTTTCCTAGAGCTGCAACCATTTTTTGTTTTGTTTCTTTTAAAATTTGTTCATAAAATAGTGCCAAACAAACTGTTTCCGGTGAGAGATACCATAAATGATTTTTGAACTTCGAGAACGTGGCTTTACCTATCACCTTGTCAAAGTTTTTGTATTGGTATAACTCATTAACAAAAAAGAGTTCAGCGCCTGGGGCAGCTATATATTTAGAGGCGTGCATCCAATTCTCTAAATAAATTTTAACTATAAAAATGCATAAATCCCGAAGTGCTATTTCAAAATTTTTTTCCAATATGTACTCTTCTCGAAAGATATATAATTTTAGAGTATAAATACCCTTTGCCATCCACCGAGCGTGGTGGAAAGCGCCTGGTGCTGAAAATGTATAGCTCTTTGGAGAACAACCAAGAAAAACAAGTGCTAGTTCTACAAATTCTTTATAGTCTTCACGAGGCTGTCTTGATACTAAAATGTGATGGAAGCTATCTACAAGCTCTTGTTTATTAGGTATTGCAGTTCTGACGAAGCCGTCCTCAATTCCAGCTTTGAAATTACGTTGGTCTAAATTGGACCAGGCGCCTCTAAAGTTTTTAAAAATCTCAACATTAGGTCCTTTTGATAAGGGTATTTTTGCTTCGAAAGCGCTGCGTAACACTATTTCGTATATATGGTGACGACACGGCAAATGCAACAAGCTTTTACCAAGTGTTTGTTCCAGGAAAACACAAGCTCCCTGTAACCTGCCCGTGTTCGACGTCGTTGTATCACAACATACCGCTTCAACTTTGTCGTGTACATTCCACCTAACAAGTAAGTCGTATACTACAGAAGCTTGTCCTTTTCCACTTCCGTTCGAAATTGCTGGAGCACCGAGTAGTTGTTCTCCATCTTCCCGGGAAATAATTGGTGGAAGACTGTCTACTTTCCCTGTTCCTTCTGCTGCAGGCAACAACTTTCCATCCCAGTGAACGGTAACTGACGTAATTGCTTTGGATTCAAACGATCGTTTTAGCTGCTTCATTATGTATCGGTGCTTTTGTAGACGACATTGTCGGGTACTACTCCGGTTTACGGTTAGAGTTTTTACATTTGCACCAAGGGCTTCGAATACTGATATTAGTATTCTGACTGCATTTCGATCGCTGACTTTACAACTGTCAAGAACTGATACTAGTTTGGGTGTAATAAAATTTGTTTGCCCTCGTTTGTTTTTTGACACTTTTCGACTTGATCGTTCTAGTGAGCAACTTACTTTACGCTTATCACGAACTGATACTTGTTTGGGTGTAATTAAGCTTTTCTGCCCTCTTTTGTTTTTTGGTTCATTTTGACTTTATATTTCTAGTGAGCAATTACTTCCCCGATCAAAATCTTCATTTTCGCTTTCTTCAACGGCTTCTTCTAACGCAGTATTGAAATGATATTTGGAATTACATAATTGTAAAAAGTAACAAGAATTACCTCCAGGCGAGTCTACATCGCAGCTTTTTTTAAGCACTTATTTATTATTTCCGGTACAATTTATTCTTGAAAATGCGCCTAAACGTCGTTTCTTCCTCCGATTGATAAGAAACTCCTCAGTTTGGTTGTTGATCATGTTCAATGCTTTTTCGTGAGCTATATCAAATAAATTTTCCAATTCTTCGCAAAATCTCGACTCTTTCGCTTTTTGGTGTGCAGAATGGCGTTTACTGCTTTAAAAAAGCGAACGCCATCTCATATATAACGCTTCTAACTTTGCAACACTATGATGTTTAGGCTTGAAAGGGATGCGTGCTTTCTGCCAAAACACTTCCGTCTCTTTTATCACAAGATATGCACTCTCGCGAATACTTAATTTTATTTTTCTGATATTGTAGAAAAAAAACCGTAACACTTGCCCATTAGAAGGCAACTTGGCACCCGAAATTTGGTTTTCGATGAGGCCCACTAAATAAATCTTAATTTTTTGTCGCGATACCATATTGAAACGAAATATCAACTTCAGTTCTTGATCACTTGAAAACGTAATTTATTTTATGCAATTAATTTGTTTATAATATTGACAAAAAACCCATAAGTTACTATATATAGACCATTCCTCTCTTTTCTCTTTCTCTTTTATTTTGCGGGTCTCCATAGGGTAGTCTGAACTTTTAACCCCCCTGCGACACGCCTTAGGCTTTTCCAATCATAACCAAATTTTGTGTGTGATATCTCCGATCATAGTGCTATCTTTTTGGGGTATTAGATAAAAAGAAAAATCACTTTTATTTTCCGAGTCTCCATAGGGTAGTCTGAACTTCAACCCCCCTGCGACACCCCTGATATTTTCTACCAAAGGGCTACCAATTTCGAGTATTAGATACAAAGAAAAATCACTTTTATTTTTTGAGTCTCCATAGAGCAATTTCAATTTTGACCCTCTTGCGACACGCCCAAACCAAAAATTTTTTGTGTGATATCTTCGGCTATATTACTATCGATTTAGGGGTTGAGACTTTGGAAATCTGATGATAAAATTTTCTCCAAACAAATAAGGACCACCCTAATGTACATACATATGTATATCTTCACAAATGTCGATGCTTAAATATATAGAACGTTTCAGTGTAGTAACTACTTAAATAGTTAAAGTTTATTTTATAAAATATCGTATGGTCTGTGCTTTACACATTCACGTTTACACTAGAGCGTATCACGATGCATGAAGAAATAAAAAAGTCATCATCCCGTTAGGTTAGGTTGAACTGGTCGGTCCATGAGGACCTCACATAGACTGATTGAGTCCGTAGTGTTACCAGAAGTTTGTTTTAACGACCAAACTGAAAAACCCTATCAAAAGCCAGGACCTATGTTATAAAATAACTCCGTCCTCTTGGCAAATACTAGAAGCTTCCTAGGACTTAAGCCACTTGCTGCTTCTAGATCTGACAGCTGTATCACTCCTAATAGCTGGAGTCTTAGCCTGGCAAGTGCAGGGCACGAGCACAGAACGTTCTCGATCGTTTCCTCCTCCAACCCGCACTTCCTACATCTGCTTTCACTGACCAAGCCTTATTTAAAGGCATGTGACGCCAGAAGGCAGTGTGCAGTCAGAATACCCGTCATGAGTCTACAGTCCTCTCTTTTTAATGATAGAAGCAACTTTGTTAGTCTAAGGTTGTAAGACCTACACATAATCTTCGACACTTTACAGCCCCGCGTTTGAACCCACGCCTTTCCCGCTTGGTCGATCATGTGCACCTCTCGCCTTCGCTTAATCTCGCCCAGTCTAATTGGGATGTCTACGGAGCAAGCTTCAAGGGATGCGCCCTTTTTAGCTAGTTCATCCGCTTTTTCATTCCCATCTATTCCCATATGCCCTGGGACCCAATATAAATGTATGCTTCTCCCTGTCCCGATTCTCTCCAGAGACTGCCTTCAGTCTAACACGCATTTAGATGCTGTGCTATGCGAGATTATTGCCTTAATTGCTGCTTGACTGTCAATATAAAAGTTAACACGGTTGTAGCTTAAGCTATTCTCTTCCAGGGTTTCTACTGCTTTGGTTACGGCTAATATTTCCGCTTGGAAAACGCTACAGTAATCCGGCAGCCTGTAGGATCTGCTTATTTCCGGATCAGCACAGTATACCGCAGACCCTACTCCTTCCACTACTTTGGAACCATCTGTGTACACATGTATCGCCTCGTCCGCCATTTGCGCACCTTTGCCCCAACCGTCCACCTCTATTGTGGCCTTAAGATCTCCCTCGAAGCGTAGTTAGGGAATCAGGTAGTCTGTTCGTCTTGTGATTGATGACGCTATACTACTATGGCCGTATGGTCGGCGTTCAAGCTGCCCCGAGGCACCGAGCCTGGTTGCTGTTGTTAATGCTATGTTCCTTGCTACCAGGTCTACAGGTGGAATGGGCAGAATGACATACATGTCAGCCGTCGGGGTTGTTTTCAGGGCTCCCGTAATGCTAAGCATTGATAGTCTGCATACCCCCTTTAATTTTTGAGGTATGTTGTTTTTTGTGTGGCTTTCCACCAAACAAGAACACCATAGTATAGAATAGGGCTTACAATCGCTGCAAAATCCCAATGAGAAAGAGAGGGCGATAAGCCCCACGTACACCCCAGCATTCTTTAACATGCATAAAGTGCCGTTGAGGCCTTCTTCACCCTCTCCTCCACGTTGAGCTTCCATGACAGCTTACTGTCTAGGATGATTCCGAGATATTTTGCGCAAGGTTTCTCCTGTAAGGCCACCCCTCCTAACTTAGGCCTGGTCCAATTTGGTCTTTGTAAACAAGACCATATCCGTCTTATCCGCACTGAATTTCAACCCGACATTAGATGCCCAGGTATGAATATCCCGAGGCGCCCGATCTTTCAAAGAACTAATCGTTGGAAGGCACTTTCCACTTATAATAATTGCATTGTCATCTGCGTAAGCCGTAAGTTTTCCGGGTCCCTCATCGAATCGCCTGAGCAGTTGCTTGATGGCCAGCGTCAAGAGGTGATAGCACCCCTCCCTGCGGCGTGCCCCTGTCCACTGATTTCGCGGCCTCGTACAATTCCCATTGTGATGTAATGTTCCAGCAATTTAACATGCAACCGATCCATCTCGTTAAGGCTGGATGTACTTTAATGTAATTAAGACCATCCATAATCGTCCATTTATAAACATATCAATATCCAAGAAGACTCCTAGAGCATATTCCTTATATTCCAGGGATTTCTCTATGCTTATTACCACCCTATGCAATGCGGTGTCTACCGACTTGCCTTTGGTGTACGCATGCTGTGTTGTGGAGAGCAGCTTTTCATCCACGTTGGACTTTATGTACTCATCTATCAGCCTCTCAAAGGTTTTGAGCAGAAATGATGTTAAGCTAATGGGTCTATAGTGTTTGGGATACACACGACCGATCTCCCCCGCCTTTAGTAGGAAAGCTAAACGAGCAGTTCTCCAAGAGTGCGGTACATGATTCAGTCTTATGCACCCATCAAATATTATTTTAAGCCATTCCACGACCGCCCTACTTGAAACTTGTAGCATGGCCGGGAATATGCCATCTGGGCCCGGCGATTTAAACTTGGAAAACGTCTTCACTGCCCATTCGATCTTGGTATCGGTCACCAAGCCCGGCACTACCTACTCCGTGATGGAAGTGTGAGTGATGACTGCTGGCTCTTCTAAACCGTCTCCCGATGGGAAATGTGTGTCGAAAAGTACCTCAAGGGATTCCTCACTATTACGTGACCATTCCCCGTTCTCTTTCTTTATTAATCCCTATGTTTCCCCTTGCTAAGACTTTTTTCAACCGTGCTGTTTCGCTGGAGCACTCTATGTCCATACAGAAACTTTTCCATGAGATGCATGTAAATGCAACAAAAACGATTTGATCCGGATAAATCCAGATAAAAGTCTGGTTCAATTTGTGAGCCAGATACGAGTGATTTGTTAATTTCTTGTCTTTAGTTTGACAACACTGCCTTAAATAATTCCACTTTTTCAAAAATAGATGTGTTAAATGAAACACTTGTCGCTTGAGTAGTCTGTCTATCACAACTCATGTGTACAAAAATATCACGATCTTTGCTTCTCGAGATTCCCTCTGATCCAGATCATTCTCATGAGAATTTATTTTAAATAATTTTATTTTAAATACTGACCCTTTCAAAAAAGGAAAAGTCAAGTGGGACTCCATTCAAATAAACAAGCTAGACATCAGTTTCTTTCGAATCTCGCTGCAGTACTGTTCCAGAAAGAAGCAGACGTCGTTGCGTGAAGCGGTAACTTACCAAAGAAAGCAGGGAATGGCTGTACAGGTAGAAACTCTGTCTGCCGATGGCCTAGAAGGTTTAATGTGGTCATATTAATCGTTCCCGAGATGGTGGAGCTAGTACCTTTATGGTGCTTTGTCACCGGAACGTACCGGATCTGTATCCGGCAAAGGACCATCAACATCGATAATACTCCCCAAAACCATCGGGGAGTGTCTTTATCGTTAATGAATGACTTAAGTAGGATATGAAAAAAATCGCTAGGTGCTACCCCAATAATACAATACAATATAATACAAATTATTATACAAAATGTATTGGGCCTTTTTTTCCTGAAGGCATTATGTACATATATGAAGAAACATTCGAAGAAAATTCAAGAATATTTTAAAAATTTGCACTTTACAAACTAAAATTGCATGTATTTCTATAAAAATAAAATAAATGCTAGGCGCGACAACCTCAGAAAAGAGAAGGCCGAGCTTCTTTTCCAATTCGCGCCGTGTTCCTTTTAATTCTTTCTACGAATTGGCAGTACGGGACCTATGCACATTAGGGTGGGTCGATTTATTAACCGATATCGCGCCATCGATTTTTCGATAGGATTTGGGCTCAGGAAAAAAAGTTCCACTGCGCATACCCAAAAAATAATTTTGGAGCCTGTGAAATTTCATTACTTTTTTCGACTTAGATTTTTAAGGTTTTTTTCATGACCTAGTAAGAAAATTTTCATTTGATTGTAAAATTTTCATGTATACCCTGTCCGACCCAAAAATGTCCGCTAAAAACGTTGGCGATATTTGTTTTTTCAAAAAACTGTTATCGCCAACGTTTTTAGCGGACATTTTTGGGTCAGACAGGGTATACATATGTATGAACATTTTTTAGTAGATCATGAAAAAAACCTTAAAAATCAAAGTAGAAAAAAAGTAAAAAATATGAAATTTCCAGGCTCGAAAATTATTAATTATTGGGTTTGCGTGTTGGAACTTTTTTTTCTGAGCCCAAATCCTATCGAAAAATCGATGGCGCGATATCGGTTAACTTCCGTCCATACAAATCGACCCACCCTAATGTACATATTTTACGCCGACTCCGAACGGCATCTGTATTGCAGATGAGTTTTCACTCAGAAGCTTTTGATGGCAGCGACACATTCGAAGTGTTTGCCAAACCAATGCCGAGGTGCGACCACGCTTAAAACCTTGAAGTCTTCCCAGAGAAGTTTTATTACTCTTTGTACATTTTTCTGATTATTCTCAATGTTTTTATACTCAGTTGAGCAGAGCTCACAGAGTATATTAAGTTTGATTGGATAACGGTTGGTTGTACATATATAAAGGAATCGAGATAGATATAGACTTCCATATATCAAAATAATCAGGATCGAAAAAAAATTTGATTGAGCCATGTCCGTCCGTCCGTCCGTCCGTCCGTCCGTTAACACGATAACCTGAGTAAATTTTGAGGTATCTTGATGAAATTTGGTATGTAGGTTCCTGAGCACTCATCTCAGATCGCTATTTAAAATGAACGATATCGGACTATAACCACGCCCACTTTTTCGATATCGAAAATTTCGAAAAACCGAAAAAGTGCGATAATTCATTACAAAAGACAGATAAAGCGACGAAACTTGGTAGATGAGTTGAACTTATGACGCAAAATAGAAAATTAGTAAAATTTTGGACAATGGGCGTGGCACCGCCCACTTTTAAAAGAAGGTAATTTAAAACTTTTGCAAGCTGTAATTTGGCAGTCGTTGAAGATATCATGATGAAATTTGGCAGGAACGTTACTCTTATTACTATATGTACGCTTAATAAAAATTAGCAAAATCGGAGAAGGACCACGCCCACTTTAAAAAAAAATTTTTTTTTAAGTAAAATTTTAACAAAAAATTTAATATCTTTACAGTATATAAGTAAATTATGTCAAGATTCAACTCCAGTAATGATATGGTGCAACAAAATACAAAAATAAAAGAAAATTTAAAAATGGGCGTGGCTCCGCCCTTTTTCATTTAATTTGTCTATGATACTTTTAACGCCATAAGTCGAACAAAAATTAACCAATCCTTTTGAAATTTGGTAGGGGCATAGATTTTATGGCGCTAACTGTTTTCTGTGAAAATGGGCGAAATCGGTTGATGCCACGCCCAGTTTTTATACACAGTCGTCCGTCTGTCCTTCCGCATGGCCGTTAACACGATAACTTGAGCAAAAATCGATATATCTTTACTAAACTCAGTTCACGTATTTATCTGAACTCACTTTATCTTGGTATGAAAAATGAACGAAATCCGACTATGACCACGCCCACTTTTTCCATATCGAAAATTACGAAAAATGAAAAAAATGCCATAATTCTATACCAAATACGAAAAAAGGGATGAAATATGGTAAGGTAATTGGATTGTTTTATTGACGCGAAATATAACTCTAGAAAAAACTTTATAAAATGGTTGTGACACCTACCATATTAAGTAGAAGAAAATGAAAAAGTTCTGCAGGGCGAAATAAAAAACCCTTAAAATCTTGGCAGGTATTACATATATAAATAAATTAGCGGTATCCAACAGATGATGTTCTGGGTCACCCTGGTCCACATTTTGGTCGATATCTGGAAAACGCCTTCACATATACAACTACCACCACTCCCTTTTAAAACTCTCATTAATACCTTTAATTTGATACCCATATCGTACAAACTCATTCTAGAGTCACCCCTGGTCCACCTTTATGGCGATATTTCGAAAAGGCGACCTATAGAACGAAGGCCCACTCCCTTTTAAAAATACTCATTAACACCTTTCATTTGATACCCATATCGTACAAACAAAGTCTAGAGTCACCCCTGGTCCAGAAAGGCCCACTCCCTCTTAAAATACTCATTAACTCCTTTCGTTTGATACCCATATTGCACAAACGATTCTAGGGTCACCCCTGGTCCACCTTTATGGCGATATCTCGAAACGGCGTCCACCTATGGAACTAAGGATTACTCCCTTTTAAAATACTCATTAACACCTTTCATTTGATACCCATATCGTACAAACGCATTCTAGAGTCACACCTGGTCCATCTTTATGGCGATATCTCGAAAAGGCGTCCACCTATAGAACTAAGGCCCACTCCCTCTTAAAATACTCATTAACTCCTTTCGTTTGATACCCATATTGCACAAACGAATTCTAGAGTCACCCCTGGTCCACCTTTATGGCGATATCTCGAAAAGGGGTCCACCTATAGAACTAAGCCCCACGCCCTTTTAAAATAATCATTAACACCTTTCATTTGATACCCATATCATACAAACAAATTCTAATGTCACCCCTGGTCCACCTTTATGGCGATATCTCGAAAAGGCGAACACCTATAAAACGAAGGCCCACTCCCTTTTAAAAATACTCATTAACACCTTTCATTTGATACCCATATCGTACAAACAAGTCTAGAGTCACCCCTGGTCCACCTTTATTGCGATACTCGAAAATGCGTCCACCTATAGAACTAAGGCCCACTCCCTCTTAAAATACTCATTAACTCCTTTCGTTTGATACCCATATTGCACAAACGAATTCTAGAGTCACCCCTGGCCCACCTTTATGGCGATATCTCGAGACGGCGTCCACCTATAGAACTAAGGCCCACTCCCTTTTAAAATGCTCATTAACACCTTTCATTGATACCCATATCGTACAAACGCATTCTAGGGTCAACCCTGATCCACCTTTATGCTATATCCCTAAATGGCGTCCACCTATAGAACTATGGCCCACTCCCTCATAAAATACTCTTTAATGCCTTTCATTTGATACACATGTCATACAAACACATTCCAGGGTTTCCCTCGGTTCATTTTTCTACATGGTTATTTTCCCTTATGTTGTCACCATAGCTCTCAACTGAGTATGTAATGTTCGGTTACACCCGAACTTAACCTTCCTTACTTGTTCTTAAATATTATTCGCTTTTTTCGCATATTTGTTTGCTTGCGCTTTCCGTTCTTGAAACGCTAAGTCGAAACTCGTTCTGTATGTTTAATGCTTGTTGTCTTGCATTGGTTAATTCAACTAATTGTTGCTCAATTCATTAATATTATTGTATCACTCATTCTCGTTCTTATTTATCACAATTCTTTGCTTTTTATCTTATTCAAAAATGCCCACGGGTTTTAATTTTTAACGCTTTAAATATACTAATATTACTAAATAATAAAAAAAATATTGTTCGTAAAATAAATTAATGATCAAAATTAAATATAACTTTCGGCAATACCGATTTAAATCGATACGGTTCGCCTATGACCCATATAATTTTGTCCACTCGTTTGGGTTCTTTAATTTTTTGATTTTTTGGTGTTTGCAACTTTGGCTTGTTGGTGTGTCTTTTGAAATTTTTTCATAAATTTGCATACACACATATGTATGAGGTCATATTTGAAAAAAATCGGCCCTTAGAGCTCTAGTGTGTCCAAGGTCCGTCGAACTGCAAGATCTTAATGGTGACGTTCACAATCTGGATGTAAAAGTGCTGGGCATTGAGGAAACGTGGAATACTCCAAGTTTACTGCTGGCGAACAATGCGAAAAGTGGTGGATGTGCAGTTTTTTCACAGGTAATAAATATTTTAAAATTTAAAAGTAATTATTTATCATTAAAAGAAGCGTCGGATAAACTGATAAGAAATCAACCGCAACATGATATAAACAAAAAAAATTTTGTTTGGTTTTACTGGTCTGTAAATAATTAATTATTATATTAATTTGTTGTCTTTAAGACCAAGTTTGTTATTTTTGTGAAATGTATATTTTACAAGTTATATTATCTTATATATTATTTCTAATTGCTGTTTTTACGTGCAGGTCCCGTTTTCGCTCTTATTTGGAATCCAAATCTATAAATAAAGTTTTGGTTGTAAAGATGGAGATTCGTGCTATTAGCGAGCTTTGCGCATTGTTTGGCTATATTTTATTAATTTAATTTGTTAAAAATAAACGACTGTGAGCACATAAAGAAATCTATTTGTACTATGGTACTATTGTGAATATTTGCACTGCATTACCGGCAGTTGCTACCATACGCTAGATGGCAGCGCAAGCTGTAAGTTTTAATTGATTGATAGAACAGC